>JAOTOL010001114.1:0-80000 GCA_034440575.1 Imbricaverruca yamaguchii | reverse complement strand
TCAAGGTTTGTTCTGTTGCTACTGCATTGAGGATCTTTCTGATTGTTCGAATTTGACGTTACCAAACACCTTCGAAGTGTGAAGCTCCGGGAGGATTAAATATCCATCGAATCTCCCTCTGGAGCATCACCTTGCTGATCTCAGCTTGGTTCCAATTCTCAACTGCTTCTTTCAGCTCCTTTTCGGCGCGGACAAAGTTGGTACCTCTATCTGATCGTATTAACCTAACCTGACCTCTACGAGCCGAGAAGCGCCTCAGGGCGTGAATAAACGAATCTGTAGAGAGAGAATCCGCGATTTCTATGTGGATCGCACGAATGGCTAAGCACGTAAACAGGACCCCATAGCGTTTGACCTGTCCTCGTCCTCTCTTCGCATAGAATGGACCAAAGATATCAACTCCAACACTTGTGAATGGTGGATCATCAGGTCTCACTCGATCTTCCGGTAGATCAGACATTCTTTGCTTCATTGTCGGAGCCTGCAGCTTCCGGCACGACAAACACTTCCCTAATACTCTCTGTACTGCTGAGTTTCCCTTGATGACCCAATATTTATCGCGCAAACGGGACAATACATGTTCCCGCCCCTGGTGGCCAACAAGTCTGTGGACATGCCCTATTATCAGATCAGTTACATGACCCCTGTACGGCAGGAGATAAGGATGCCGTGCTTCATGAAGGATGGGTCCCGAACCCAGCCTTCCTCCAACGCGAAGAATTCCACTCTGTACAAAGGGGTTCAACTTGACTAACGTACTGGACTTCTTCACCCGACAACGGTCTCCATCAGTCAGACCACCAACATCTTCACAAAACATGTCAGTTTGCACGAACTTAATGATCACTCTTTCAGCTTGCGATAATTCCTCAGGCGTGATAAATCCACAAACAGACTTGTCTCTAATTTGTAGACTACGGAACTGAAGGATCCGTTGGACTCTACGAAACCACGCAACCGCTCGTCTTAGCCTATACCAGCAAGAGAAATGACTAATCAGCCTTTGAGTCGGATTCGGCTCATCCACCGCCTTGGCGCCAACCACCATCACTTTCTTTACTTCTGGATCTACTTCATCACTGAACATGACAGACGGCATTTGTGGCCAATCCTCTTGGCGTCGAAGAAACTCTGGCCCATGGATCCAGCGTGAGCTTTGTTTTCCTCTTGTCGCGTCGTCAGCTGGGTTTACCTTGGTACCGAGGAACCTCCACTGTGCAGGAGTCGATCCGGCCCGAATAACGGCCAAGCGGTTCGCCACGAAGGTGTGGAATCTCGTTCGATCGTTCCTGACGTATCTGAGAACTGTTGTGCTATCCGTCCAATACGTAGTACTTTGAATTGACATCTCTAACGCCTTCTCGAGCATCAATCCGACGCGAACAGTCATTGTAGCGGCTGCTAGCTCTAGGCGAGGAATGGTTTGCTTCTTTAAGGGCGCTACGCGAGACTTGCCGAAGAGAAAGGCACAATGATAGCATCCTTGATCACTGGTGAGACGCACATAAGACACGCAACCATAAGCCTTCTCACTCGCGTCCGCAAAATGATGCAGTTCGGCCGACAATATGCGCCCGAAACCGTCGGGCCTGTAGCATCTGGGCAGCTTGACCTCCGACAGCCTATGTAAGCCGTTCAACCATTCCTCCCACTGTCTCGTCTGAAGAGTAGGAATCTCCTCGTCCCATCCTAGCTTAAGTTCCGTCAAGTCTCGCAAAATTGATCTTCCGACGATGGTGTAAGGCGAAATGATGCCCAGAGGATCACATATGGAAGCGATAGCGGATAACATTCCTCTTCTCGTAGCTGGTTTATCAATTATAGATACCTTGAAGAACAACATATCGTCATCAACCGACCAGCACACTCCCAACGCTCTCTCAACGGGAAGGGGATTTTGATGTAGATCTAGCGTCCTAACCTGCTCCCCACGCTCATCAGACAATAAGTCCACAAATGCTCTACGATTGCTGACAAACTTGGTCAGGTTGAATCCTCCGCGCTTGCACATCGTCCTCAAATCTCTGACCAGCCCGACAGCCTCCTCCACGCTATCGACAGATTTCAAGCAGTCGTCCACGTAGAAGTTCCTCCGCACAGTACGAGCCACTTCTTGATCGAATTGTTCCTCACTATCCTCGGCACATTTTCGCAATGCAAAATTTGCGCAGCTAGGAGAAGAACTTGCCCCGAACAAATGTACCATCATGCGAAATTCTTCGGGAGGCAGGCTTGTGTTACAGTCAGGCCACCAGAGGAAACGCAAGAAATCTCGGTCCTCTTCAGGCACAACTACCTGATAAAACATAGCCTCAACGTCGGCCATGAAGGCACATTCTTTCTGTCGGAACCTAACTAGTACGTCAATAATGGAATTTGTAATATCTGGTCATGTGAGAAGAGTGTCGTTAAGCGAAACATCCCGGAACCTAGCTGCACAGTCAAATACAACTCTAATTTTGGACTTTCGTGGATGGAAAACACCATGGTGTGGAATGTACCATACCTTGTCATCGTTTCTACTCAGGGCTTCTGAAGGAACCTTCTCAGCATACTTCTTATCCAGCATGTCCTGCATGAAGCTGACGTACATATTGCAGTAGTCTTGATCCCTGTCAAGCTTCCTTTTTAAGCCAATCAGTCTTCGCTGAGCACATGTTCTGTTAGGCAGGATTGGGTCGCTTTTACAAAAGGAGAGACCGATTTCGTAGTGCCCTTCCGGCATCTTCCTGCAACTTGCAGTTACCTTGGCCTTCCACATGCGGTCCTCCTGTGATGGACCCTTAGTATCTATGCCACAGTTTTCTGGGAACTCTTCGTTATACATCCTGATCAGAGTTTCATCAAGAGACATGTTATCTACCTGAACACGATTGACCTTCACGTCTGCTTCCACTCTGTCCTTCACAGCTCCGCTAACTACCCATCCTAATCTAGTCTTGATTGCGAATGGCGCATTTTCAACAGGTCCATGAACAACATCCCAAGGTTCCAATGTTCTGGGGAAATTGTTGCCTATCATGAGATCGACATTTGCATCTAGACTTGGAAGCGACAACTTCCGCAGATGCGGCCACCGCTCGACATCTTCCTGCTTCGCAATGTCATCAACAGAAACAGGGATCTTGGCAAGTGTGTATACAGGAGGAAGGGACAGGAAGGGATAGGAGTCTTCGTTTAGCCCTGCCACCTCCAGTCCAGTGACAACAGAACTTTTAAGTTCATCGCCCTTTGCTTGCACTGTGGAGATCACAAGAGTGGTGGGAACTGCATCTGTGCATCCCAACTGATCCAATAGGGACTTCGTACAAAATGTTGCTGAACTTCCGCTATCTAACAGAGCGTGAGTTTTGATAATTTTTCCATACTTAGACCTAACCTTGACCGGAATTATAGACATGCCACTCCCAGAACAGGCACTCTCATTGAAAATGGTGCCAATGCCCATTACTGTTGGGCTGCTTGTCCTCTCCTCAGCTTCCAGTTTGAGGCTGTCCTGCTGAACATTGCGTTCAGACTTCCTAGGCTGCAGTGGATTCCTATGCAGAAGTGTCGGGTGTCTGCCCTTACAGATGGTGCACGTCCTCCTTCCCTTATATTGACTCCAGAAGTGGCCCACTCGTAGACAACCAAAGCAGTGGCGACCTTTACGTATAAAGTCCAACTTTACCTGCTCGTCTTTACCAGAAAGTTGCTTGCAATCCTCCAAAAGGTGATTTCCTCTGCAGAAGGGACAGCCCGCTGCAGGCGCAGATCCGGAAGGCTCTCTAACATGAATATCTGCAGCGCCGATGCTACCAACCAACTGTTTGTGCGGCTTCACATACTGCCTCTCGACTTCCACATCTTTCTTGAAAGCATCTCTACCAAATACTGGGTTGGACATGATCCTGGACTCTTCCTCGACATAATTAACTAGGTCACCAAAGGTCGCACTTCTGTGCTCATGCTCACATACTCTATCGGCGACACGACGCCACCTGTCTTGCATATGCCAGGGTAACTTCAATACAATCCTTCGAATGTTCCTGGGATGCTCAATTTCTCTAACGCCCTGGGACATGCCAGTCATAGAATTTAAACAGCTCCTGAGCATGATAGAAATTCTGTCTAAACTATCCACGTCCTCAACCTTGATGTTTGGCCATGCGAGTATCTTATCAACGTATGCCGCTGCCACACTGACTTCATTGCCATAGCGCTGGTACAACAACTTCCTCGCTTAATCATATCCTCGCCCTTCTTCCATATGCAAACATCCTCTAACAATGTCACGAGGTTTTCCCTTTGTGAACTGTTCAAGATAAAACAACTTCTCTTCAGAATCATAGATCCTGTTTGCGATTTTGCTATCAAATGCACTCATGAAGGACCGAAAGAGCGTCATCTCCACTGAAGCTAGATATTTCCGCAACAGGAAGCAAACTACGCTGTGCTTGGGACAGCACAGCTTGTGTCTGTTCATTTTGAAGCCTAATCACCCTCTCCAGGTCATCAGGTGGATGCTGACGAGATAGATCAGATACACGTGGCGGAACGGAGTTGTCAGGTTGGTGGACACCCAAAAGTGCATCACTAAGTTCGACTTCATGCACCTTCATTGCGCTGTGCGCGTTCTTAATATGAGAAGTGAACTGTTCCGACTCAAGAACTGAATCTCTTGCAGTGTCAAACTCACCCAGAGCTTTCTCCCTAGCATTGCATTCTGCAAGATCAACACGAAGTTGTAGATCTTCCCTCTTCATCTTTAAAGCCAACTTTTCCTCCTGCAACCTAAACTCAGCCTGACGCAGCCCAAGCTCCTCCTTCCTTTGTTCTCTGAGCAAGGTTGACTTTGCCAGCAAGCCTGCCTTTTTAGCAGATTCCGCTGCTCGCATCGATGCGATCGACGCAGACGAACTACATTTGGAAATATGGGATATGTTGTCTTCTTGCCCAGCATGAACATCTTCCCCAACAGCACCCAAACTCCTTACACTATCTACAAAGGCATCCAGCTCTACACCTTCGGAGACCAAAACCTCTACTAATCTATGGACCAAGACTGTCTTGTTACCTCTAATATCTAACAGCCTCGTGGCTAACTCAGCCTTTAACTGCGAAATCTTCAACTGTCCCACGGTATCCATGGCAATCACAAAAACGTCGGTTCTTCTGGAAGGCGACTACCCACCATCAAACTCAGGATCTACTTACTCCAATCGCCTGCCAATTCCTCGACGAAAGATAAACACATTTAATGCTTTGGCAAGGGACCAATATCAACATGGACCCCACAACACCCCTCAAGCATTCCAATAAGGACTACCGATTCGCTATACAGTATCATACAGTGTCGGATAGCCCGATGTACCGCACATCCTAATCAGTGAACATGTCAGTAGACCTATTCATAGCTGTTAAAGGCCTCCATCATATGAACCCAGTTCACTCCTCACTTATGAGCAGTACGCAGCACTCAGCGGGTGCTGTAACACCGTAAGTCCACCTCACCAGTCTGTAGTCTTGAAAGATAAGTCACTTCCACGAGCCAGGAAGCAAGCAGGTGCCGAAGATGCCAATGTCGACTGCAGATCCCACGTCGAACTCAGGTCTTCAAGCTTCCACCACCAACCGAGCGAGGATAGCAGGGGACTGGCGACCTCGAAACTCTAGGCGCGTGATCTCGATGCCCATGCTGGTTAATTGCAGACTCGCAACTCGCATCTCATGCTTTATTGGCTGCACGGTTTTGATGAGGTTTCTGGAAAACGTGTCACATTAAAACACCACCGACCACAATCAATCAGCCTACCGAACAAAGATAACAAGTATAACCATGCGAACATGTGCAGTCCATTTCTTCTGCATTATCATTTAACTATACTAACGCATGTGAACACGGCGCGCTGGCTCGAGAATACATACCGAGGTTCTGCCGCTCGACATCGATCACTTCACCCACGTGGCTCCATTGCAAAACTAAGACACGCCTTCAAACTGCCCTTGTCGTCAACTCAGTGTTGTTCCGCGCGGAGTAACACAAAATATAGTTCAGCACTAGACTTGAACATCGCGTGGCGCGGCGGTCGATCTACTTAGGTCAAGCTGCTTAGAGGGGGTCAAGGTCTCTTACACACACCAATCCAACCGGTCGTTCACTTGGCGGCTACAGTTAGTATCGTACGGTTTGTATCGTACGGTTAGTATCGTACGGTTAGTATCGTACGGTTAGTATCGTACGGTTAGTATCGTACGGTTAGTATCGTACGGTTAGTATCGTACGGTTAGTATCGTACGGTTTGTATCGTACGGTTAGTATCGTACGGTTTGTATCGTACGGTTAGTATCGTACGGTTTGTATCGTACGGTTAGTATCGTACGGTTTGTATCGTACGGTTAGTATCGTACGGTTAGTATCGTACGGTTAGTATCGTACGGTTAGTATCGTACGTTAGTATCGTACGGTTAGTATCGTACGGTTTGTATGGTACGGTTAGTATCGTACGGTTGGTATCGTACGGTTGGTATCGTACGGTTAGTATCGTACGGTTTTTATCGTACGGTTAGTATCGTACGGTTAGTATCGTACGGTTAGTATCGTACGGTTTGTATCGTACGGTTAGTATCGTACGGTTTGTATCGTACGGTTAGTATCGTACGGTTTGTATCGTACGGTTAGTATCGTACGGTTAGTGTCGTGCGGTTGGTATCGTACGGTTTGTATCGTACGGTTAGTATCGTACGGTTAGTATCGTACGGTTAGTATCGTACGGTTAGTATCGTACGGTTAGTATCGTACGGTTAGTATCGTACGGTTAGTATCGTACGTTAGTATCGTACGTTAGTATCGTACGGTTAGTATCGTACGGTTAGTATCGTACGGTTAGTATCGTACGGTTAGTATCGTACGGTTAGTATCGTACGGTTAGTATCGTACGGTTTGTATCGTACGGTTAGTATCGTACGGTTTGTATCGTACGGTTAGTATCGTACGGTTAGTATCGTACGGTTAGTATCGTACGGTTAGTATCGTACGGTTAGTATCGTACGTTAGTATCGTACGTTAGTATCGTACGGTTAGTATCGTACGGTTAGTATCGTACGGTTAGTATCGTACGGTTAGTATCGTACGGTTAGTATCGTACGGTTAGTATCGTACGGTTTGTATCGTACGGTTAGTATCGTACGGTTAGTATCGTACGGTTTGTATCGTACGGTTAGTATCGTACGGTTAGTATCGTACGGTTAGTATCGTACGGTTAGTATCGTACGGTTAGTATCGTACGGTTAGTATCGTACGGTTAGTATCGTACGGTTAGTGTCGTGCGGTTGGTATCGTACGTTAGTATCGTACGGTTAGTATCGTACGGTTAGTATCGTACGGTTAGTATCGTACGGTTAGTATCGTACGGTTAGTATCGTACGGTTTGTATCGTACGGTTAGTATCGTACGGTTAGTATCGTACGGTTAGTATCGTACGGTTTGTATCGTACGGTCAGTATCGTACGGTTTGTATCGTACGGTTAGTATCGTACGGTTTGTATCGTACGGTTAGTATCGTACGGTTAGTATCGTACGGTTAGTATCGTACGGTTAGTATCGTACGTTAGTATCGTACGGTTAGTATCGTACGGTTTGTATGGTACGGTTAGTATCGTACGGTTAATATCGTACGGTTTGTATGGTACGGTTAGTATCGTACGGTTGGTATCGTACGGTTGGTATCGTACGGTTAGTATCGTACGGTTTGTATCGTACGGTTAGTATCGTACGGTTAGTATCGTACGGTTAGTATCGTACGGTTTGTATCGTACGGTTAGTATCGTACGGTTTGTATCGTACGGTTAGTATCGTACGGTTTGTATCGTACGGTTAGTATCGTACGGTTAGTATCGTACGGTTAGTATCGTACGGTTAGTATCGTACGTTAGTATCGTACGGTTAGTATCGTACGGTTTGTATGGTACGGTTAGTATCGTACGGTTAGTATCGTACGGTTTGTATGGTACGGTTAGTATCGTACGGTTAGTATCGTACGGTTTGTATGGTACGGTTAGTATCGTACGGTTTGTATCGTACGGTTAGTATCGTACGGTTAGTATCGTACGGTTAGTATCGTACGTTAGTATCGTACGGTTAGTATCGTACGGTTTGTATGGTACGGTTAGTATCGTACGGTTAGTATCGTACGGTTAGTATCGTACGGTTAGTGTCGTGCGGTTGGTATCGTACGGTTTGTATCGTACGGTTAGTATCGTACGGTTTGTATGGTACGGTTAGTATCGTACGGTTTGTATCGTACGGTTTGTATGGTACGGTTAGTATCGTACGGTTTGTATCGTACGGTTAGTATCGTACGGTTAGTATCGTACGGTTAGTATCGTACGTTAGTATCGTACGGTTAGTATCGTACGGTTTGTATGGTACGGTTAGTATCGTACGGTTAGTATCGTACGGTTAGTATCGTACGGTTTGTATGGTACGGTTAGTATCGTACGGTTAGTATCGTACGGTTAGTGTCGTGCGGTTGGTATCGTACGGTTAGTATCGTACGGTTAGTATCGTACGGTTAGTATCGTACGGTTAGTATCGTACGGTTAGTATCGTACGGTTAGTATCGTACGGTTTGTATCGTACGGTTAGTATCGTACGGTTAGTATCGTACGGTTAGTATCGTACTATCCTCGTCGGCCATTTGCACGGACGTGAATGTCGAATTAGTGCATTGGGGGTGAGGATTTGGTGCCCTCAATGTTACCCTGGTCCCCAGTAATATCAGTGCTGAGATTGAAACCCTATAGATGGCCCACCAAACCGATTTCGACACTCGCAATTCCTGTGGATTTCGACCCTTCTTGTGCATTGCCCACAAAACGTTTCAGAAATACACAACCCTGGTCACGGGTGTTGTGTCGCGCATTCCTTGTCTTGAATGTAAACCATCTTCATCTTCGTATGTTCTCCACCTCACTTTCCTCTCTTTGGAGACAGTCTACCCTTGCTCTATCTCACTGGCAGAAAATCGTTGCTCGATTAAACAAATTTGCCTTCATTTTTAATATAGTATGATTACCACAAGATCATGGAGGCACATTGACCAGTGATCAAGGCGATGTGCGACACCAAATGGTCACGACCATATCCCCACTCGGCTGTCCATGCATGAAGCACGTAGAAGTGCGTAACCTTCAGCTTTTACAACGGAGTTCAGTTTGTAATGTTGCATGTCAGCTCTTTGAAAATGAGCAGTACCATTCAGACGGTTTAAAGTTGCAACTCGGAAATTTCACCCATTGGATGTGTCGCTGTTGCACACAGTCCATAGCAACGCACACGTTCTCGTTCGGACCCCAACTCCAGCCCATCTACTCTACCGTCTGGCCATGCACGGAGGCTGGGGAGGGAGGGAACGTGACCAGCTTCACCTCCGACCAGGCTACTCTACCGTCTAGCTGTGCACGGAGGCTGGGGAGGGAGGGAACGTGACCAGCTTCACCTCCGACCAGGCTACTCTACCGTCTAGCTGTGCACGGAGGCTGGGGAGGGAGGGAACGTGACCAGCTTCACCTCCGACCAGGCTACTCTACCGTCTAGCTGTGCACGGAGGCTGGGGAGGGAGGGAACGTGACCAGCTTCACCTCCGACCAGGCTACTCTACCGTCTGGCCATGCACGGAGGCTGGGGAGGAGGGAACGTGACCAGCTTCACCTCCGACCAGGCTACTCTACCGTCTGGCCATGCACGGAGGCTGGGGAGGGAGGGAACGTGACCAGCTTCACCTCCGACCAGGCTACTCTACCGTCTGGCTGTGCACGGAGGCTGGGGAGGGAGGGAACGTGACCAGCTTCACCTCCGACCAGGCTACTCTACCGTGTGGCGGTGTACGGAGGATGGGGAGAGAGGGAACGTGACCAGCTTCACCTCCGACCAGGCTACTCTACCGTGTGGCGGTGCACGGAGGCTGGGGAGGGAGGGAACGTGACCAGCTTCACCTCCGACCAGGCTACTCTACCGTGTGGCGGTGTACGGAGGATGGGGAGAGAGGGAACGTGACCAGCTTCACCTCCGACCAGGCTACTCTACCGTCTGGCTGTGCACGGAGGATGGGGAGGGGGGATCACGGCCAACTGGATCACATAGATCCAAAATGCAGCTGGCCAGTACGACATGGTCCAAAGTTGCTTGCTCCACAGCTGACTATACAAAGCCTTACTCACCTGACAGGTAGTATGACCATCAGACATAGCTGTGCTGCGGTGTAGTATAAACATGCAATGCATGGATGGGCAGGGTGTCTAAGGGCAGCCGAACTCTTTCTGACACCACCTGCACATCACAAGGTTTCAGGTGATTGCTTGTCGTTAATGTTACGAAATTAAACATCAGTGGACTCACGTTGTTCGAACATCTTGCACTTAATTTATTATTCGCATACAATCCACCAAGTCATATATGCATATTGAATCCGGCTACTCCGGAACATTATGACTTGGTGAGACCCATGGATCCTCACATCCTCACAAAACTAAAAACCACATGACAACCTATATATAATAAACAAGAAGTGATCCATGTCACATGGATGGTTTGTATACAATGGCTCAGCACGCTACAGGTTGAGGTTTGTTTAGATCTTAGTAACGGGCTGTCAGTACTCGCGGTGCCAGCAACACTCGGACCGTTTGTCTCGTCAGATGTGTTAGATGCAACACGTTTCATCCAACATACTTGATATGAAAATAGTCCAACGATGCCTGGCATCGAACGTGAGTAGTCAGTTACGCAACAAGGCGGATTTTTCAACTCGCCACAAGATGACATTTGCTTGGTGTTCGTCCCACCGGTCCGGCTATGCACCTTAGTACCCGTGTCTGTGTGTTTGCCGATAGCCTCTCTACATGGATCAATACGAGCTTCCAATGAGCACGAGCTTCCTGTTGCTCTCCTGATCTGTAGGTCAGGTTGCCCTCCTGATCTGTAGCTTAGGATGCAGTCCTGGTCTGTAGCTTAGATTGCAGTACTGATCTGCAGCTGAGGTTGCAGTGTCCCGGAATCTGCGCTAGCACTGCAACCCAATCTCAGATTCCGTTCACAGTTTCTCTAGCATATAGCCCGAGGCATGACATGGTCCGCGGTCTCGATTGCAGCTCCCCGGGCCCATGACCCGAGAGATGACTTGACATGTGTCCCCTGCTACAGTAGTCCGGACCTGTGCCCCAGGAGATGACCTGACCAGTGACCCCGGTTGCAGTGGGCTGGGCCTATGACCCGAGAGATGACTTGACATGTGTCCCCTGCTGCAGTAGTCCGGACCTGTGACCCAGGAGATGACCTGACCTGTGGCCCCAGTTGCAGTGGGCTGGGCCTATGACCCGAGAGATGACTTGACATGTGTCCCCTGCTACAGTAGTCCGGACCTGTGACCCAGGAGATGACCTGACCTGTGGCCCCAGTTGCAGTGGGCTGGGCCTATGACCCGAGAGATGACTTGACATGTGTCCCCTGCTACAGTAGTCCGGACCTGTGACCCAGGAGATGACCTGACCAGTGACCCCGGTTGCAGTGGGCTGGGCCCATGACCCGAGAGATGACTTGACATGTGTCCCCTGCTACAGTAGTCCGGACCTGTGACCCAGGAGATGACCTGACCAGTGACCCCGGTTGCAGTGGGCTTGGCCTATGACCCGAGAGATGACTTGACATGTGTCCCCTGCTACAGTAGTCCGGACCTGTGACCCAGGAGATGACCTGACCTGTGGCCCCGGTTACAGTGGGCTGGGCCTATGACCCGGGTGATGACCTGACATGTGACCCCTGCTACAGTAGTCCGGACCTATGACCCAGCAGATGACCTGACCAGTGACCCCGGTTGCAGTGGGCCGGGCCTGTGACCCGGGTGATGACCTGACATGTGACCCCTGCTACAGTAGTCCGGACTTGTGTCCCGGGAAATGACCTGACCAGTGGCCCCGGTTACAGTTATCCGGGCCTATGACCCAGCAGATGACCTGACCTGTGGCCCCGGTTACAGTGGGCTGGGCCTATGACCCAGCAGATGACCTGACCCGTGACCCCGGTTGCAGTGGGCCGGGCCTGTACAGAGGACGAGTGGCGCTGCTCCAGCGGCCAGTGTATACCCGCCTGGTCGCGGTGCGACCTGACGTTCGACTGCTTCGACCGGTCCGACGAGCTTCGCTGCGGTGAGCTCGCCTGGCGACCGACGACCCCGGTGGCCGCACCCCCTGCCGGCTACTTATGAGGCTACTTATGGCTACTTATGAGGCTCGCCGCCTGCCCTATTGTGTCCTAAATATGACGAGCCGGCGTCGCCAACGTCGGCTCGGCGCCGACAACGCGCCAGCGCTGGAGCACAAGTCGGCTATTGGACACGTATTGCTCAACGTGCCGTTGAAGTCTTGAGCTGCGCAACTGTGTGCACAGCTCAGAACTTGAGCTGCGCAACTGTGTGCACGGCTCAGAACTTGAGCTGCGCAATTGTGTGCACGGCTCAGAACTGGAGCTGCGCAACTGTGTGCACGGCTCAGAACTTGAGCTGCGCAACTGTGTGCACGGCTCAGAACTTGAGCTGCGCAACTGTGTGCACGGCTCAGAACTTGAGCTGCGCAACTGTGTGCGCGGCTCAGAACTTGAGCTGCGCAACTGTGTGCGCGGCTCAGAACTTTAGCTGCGCAACTGTGTGCACGGCTCGGAACTTGAGCTGCGCGACTGTGCGCACGGCTCGGAACTGTTTGCGACGGTTTGTGTGCTACGCCGGCCGGCTCCTGTTAGTGCCAGGCTGACGTATTTGGTCGGATGTTTGTAATCGCATAGTGACGTTCACTCAACTTATACCCATGGTCCTATGTACACATATATCAGAGGAGCTGGTAACTTGCGAGCAGCAGGCGCGGACGGGAGGGACACTCGTCGAGAACTTCTAGCATTCGACGGTTCATTTGGCTTCTCATGCTCTCAAGTCATGCAAAGAGACGAAGGTTATTATTGGAGCAGTATCATCCTGTTCAGGATTACACCGGGCAGTGGACAGTGGGAGGTGGGAACAATACAATAATGCCGACGATAGCTGTGATTGGTACATTTTCTCACTACATGCATATGTTGTCCCACAATAAAGGGTCAGAGTGTTGGGGAACGGCAGGCAAAAACTACAAATGGGAGGAAACCTCTATACTGGAATAGGGTTATCTGTCAATATTCGGGATTTCGATACAAAATGGCCTGGCATTATTCCTCACAAACTACTTTATATCAAAGAAACCATATGAACAATATAGTCATTCTTATATTATCTGCTGTCGAAGAACCATGGTTCACTAAGCCACCATCTTGGAAGGAAATCCCGGGTGAATCGTGCAGCATAACCGACGGTCCGAAATTAACCAACCGCGTCTTGTAGGTATTAACCTTCATTGCTCACAATCGGGTAATAAATGTACTCAACTGCATAAACGGCAACTCTCGGAACAATGAAGGATATAAAATAATGCTAAAATCATTTCCTACTGTGTGGCGTTTTTCAGCTAGATGTGATAGAACGATGGCAATGACTTTGGCAGTGACCTCTCCTTCCATAAAACATCAGCTGCCACAAGTGCTGTGTCACTGTCCCAGGGTGGTCTCATCACAGTGCACCTGTCCTCTCCTGCCAACATCAGCTGCCACAGGTGCTTCAACAGCTGTACCAATGTGTGGCCCCCACATTACCCTCGCGCCGCTGGGTCCGAATTGGAGTCCGCCGACTAATGGCGTGATCACTCGTTCTCAGACAACTTTTCGTGTGCGGCTGGCCTGAAGAAGTGCAAGAGCGGTCAGTGCATTGCCGGAGAGAAGTGGTGTGATTTTGTGGCGGACTGCTCGGACAAGAGCGATGAGGCAGATTGTCGTGAGTATCCACTGGTAGCGATGGAGACGGATTGTCGTGAGTATGCACCGGCAGCGATGAGACGGATTGTCGTGAGTATGTACCGGCAGTGATGGAAGCGGATTGTGGTCAGTATACGATGGAGACGGATTATCGTAAGTATGCGCCGGTAGCGATGGAGACGGATTGTCGTGAGTATGCACCGCCAGCGATGGAGACGGATTGTCGTGAGTATGCAGCGGCAGCGATGGAGACGGATTGTCGTGAGTATGCAGCGGCAGCGATGAGACGGAGTGTCGACAGTATGCGCCGGTAGCGTGTTCAATTGAGGCGTGTTCATATGAAGATGCTGGTAGCACAGGCATGTGGAAGATGTAGGGGTGGCGACCAGTTCCGCCTCTTTTAGATTCAGGTATTGTGTTGTGCAGGCGTTCAAATGTTCCGTCAGGAGATACAGAGATAAAGTTAGCACTTTTATCAGCCGAATATTTATCTCGTGGTCGAGAGCGGAGACGAAACTTCTGGTGAAGCGTACATCTCCTACTCCAGGAAGTTTCTCTGGGTTCTCCCACCTCAGTTCCGCTGCGGGTTTGGGACCAGCTCAGCCGAAGTTTAGGACCAATGGCTTCATATTACTTTTATGGTGTTACTTTACTTTACGGTAAAAATGTGCATCATTGGATTCGGTCAAATATTTTCACTTAGCATAGCCTGTGAGCTCATAGGCGTAACCCCATATCATACAAACATTGAAAAGTTCGTAACTTATGTGAATAATTGTGTTATTTTTTCAAAAGAATCCTAGGATAATGTGGTCTATGAAATGCATTGCATTACACGATAAATAAAAACGCGAAGTTGGCCTCGTCTCAGGTGATAATACTTGGCCAGAGACGAGAAAGGTTTTATATTGGGAATTTTAGTTGCATGTTTGATGTATTCAACCACAGCCCATGTTATATATTACCCTAATGCCCTGGTTTGCGTTAGAAATATAGGCTCTCGAAAGCATAGAAATCGCTTTACTTCGCATGACCTATGACCTCAACATTGATGTCGGCGCAATAACAAATTATTGTCTCCAGATCAAAGCTACAGGACTATCGAATGTCGTTTGGATCTGCGTATTCGATTCATTGACTCAAAAGATGCAGGGGAACAAAAGCACCCTCCCCTCTTACAGTGACGAATGTGAGTGAAAATTCCCCGGTGACTGCCGAGTTAAAGAACCTGACCCGAAATATTTTGTCGTTACTAACATAAGCAGTCCTGAATTTGCATCCGGCTCTCATCATGCTTCTTTCAGCGACTCCGGCCTGCACCAAGGACGAGTTTAGGTGCAGAAGCGGCCAGTGTGTGGCCCTTAGTGACCGCTGCTACCACTCTGGCACGCCCAGGCAGGGCTGCGCCGACGGCTCCCATCTCGTCGACTGCGGTACGTGGCCGGATATCAGCGTCGCCGGACGGGCCGACACCATCTGCAAAATCCGGTCCTGCTGCGTTCACCAGCTGCTACTCGTGTATGTATGTCTTGCGTGTCTTAGACCATCAACGGCACTTACACTTCGGCGTCAACGTTTCATTCACAAACAAGAGGGCGCCACACGAATTTGATTTTACGAAGTGTTAGTCTGTTCGGCACGCAGCGTCGCCAGCCTCCCGCGCCAATTTGTCGCAGGTAGACTACAATCCCGCAGTTACGGTATCAGAATCCACGATCCTACGACCAAGAATCGAATGCCCTACTTACTAAGCTACCGCAACACACTACACCGAGCCCCCTTCCTTTCCCTCCCTACCAATATCACATGCTAAAATGAGGTAACTGTAGCGTGACGGCGCAATCGGCTATAATCAGCCAAATTCGCGCCTCCCTCCTAAAAACTGCCTCGCTGCTCTTTCTTATGATCGGTGACAGGTCATTTCAAGTAGTCGCAGGTCGGTGTCAGAATGCATCTTCAAACAAAACAGCAACGAGCAAAAGCAGCACCAAACAAAAATAAATAAAACGTAATCTAAGACCTAGGTTATTTGCCAATCGAACAGGAACTATCCAGAATCAGGTTACCAGAGATAAGCATAGAACGTTTAGCTACAGCATGTACAAATATTATGATTCTTTTCAGTTGACGCTAAAATACCTTCCGACCTTAAGATGTCTTTTCAATGGTCCCAACATCTAAAGACCTAAAGAAGATCTTTGGTCTGAGCACGTGCACCGGTGGGGAGTGGCAGACTCCGCCCAACTTCCTGTTTTTCGACGATATACCATGAAGGGACAGGGATATCCTAATAAGATAGTGTGACGTTGTCGATCGTTATCCGGCACATCATAGGCAAAGCAAACTGAACTCAGCTGGAAAACATGGGAACGGCGTGGACACGAAGTCGCCGGCTGGCCGGCAGTCGTCCGCCGCCAGGCCGCAGAGCGCTGAACGTCACACAAGTGTCGCCGGTGTGGTGACGCAGCGGCATGGTGTGGTGACCGACCTCGACCTCATCTGACCCTGAAGGTCAAATGAGGTCGTGGTAGTTAAATTCATGGTAGTTAAATTTATCCTGAAGCGATTTCACTGCAGCTGTAGCCCACCATCCACTTTGTATGGAACTAGCTTCAGCAGTTTCCGATATCATACGGGGAAGAACCCTCCCGGGAAAAAATCCGTCCCACCAAAGCATCCCCAGGCGAGAAAACGCGGCTATCCCTGCAGATTTGTGAGAGACCCTCCGCCGAACGTGAAAGCGCAAATTGTTTCAAAAATGAATATTCCACAGAATAGAAAAAGAATCTACAGGCTCAAGAAAAAAAAGACGGGAATGGGTTCGCTGGCTGGGAAGGTATCAAGTGGCTTCAAGTACGCCTATGCTACCATATTCTACCTGAATATCGAAATTCGCCAACATCTTCCAGGACCACGAATAGCATCTAAAATGTCCCTGCATTGTCATGCTTCGTCTACGGTTTCCACTCGCTTACGCTGTATCGAACTGCAGTGGCTGGGAACCGGTTTTCAGAGGACTGGGAGTGCTCCGGCAGCCAGTTCAAGTGCCAGCACGGAGCCTGCCTCAACAGCAGTCTGGTGTGCAACGGCCACATCGACTGCCAGCACGGTTGGAACGACGAGGACTCTTGCGGTGAGTGCCGCTCCACTCGTAATTTGCCGCAATGCTCCTGGAGGCGCGTACCAGACCACTCGTAATTTACTGTAATGCTACTTGGAGTGCTACGAGATATGCTCAAGATGAGCATGTCTCGCTGCAAAAAGACTTAGACGAACTTGTGAAGTGGTCCGAAGAATGGCAAATGAAATTTAATTTTGATAAGTGCAAAATCATGCATGCAGGTAAGCAGCATATGAAGGCTCCATACTTGATGGGTGGCCAAGTGCTATCAGTGACTCAACAGGAGAAAGATTTGGGTGTTATTCTAAACACAAAACTGGGGGCATCAGAACAGACCAAGGAAGCCAGGAAGAAGGCACTGAGAATGTTCGGGGAAATAAATAGGAATGTTTCATACAGAAGTGAGGAAGTGATCAGGAAGCTTTACTGTGCATACGTCAGGCCACATTTGGAATACTGCATCCAAGCTTGGTCTCCTAGCTATGAAAAAGATTGTTGGCTTTTAGAGAGAGTACAAAAGAGGGCTACACAAATGGTTAATGACATAAGCAACCTGGCATATGAGGAAAGATTGAAGAAATTGAATATGTTTTCACTTAGATATAGAAGGCTGAGAGGAGATCTCATCGAGGTCTTTAAATTTGTCCCTGGTCTGGATAGGGGATACCTTGGGAAAATGTTTGAATTGAACAAGTAATGATGCAATTAGAGGTCATAAATTCAAAATTAAAGTTAACCACAGCAGAGCAAGGTTAAGGCAAACTCTCTTCACCAACAGGGTAGTGGAACACTGGAACCAGCTGCCAGAAACCATTGTCAGTAGCAGCACATTGAACATCTTTAAAAACAGCATAGACAATCATTATAAGAATAGAGGGCTTGTTTTCAGTATTACAGGGAGGGCTGATTGACAGATTTGGTAGGCAACTGGTTCAGTGTACAGAGTGCAACCAAGAAGGGCCCTTGTGGCTCATAGTTGCACTAATCTTTTATGTCTTTATGTCTTTATGGAGTGCGCACCAGAACACTCCTAATTTGCCATAATGCTACCCTGAGTGCGTAACCGACCACCCGTAACTTGTCGCAATGCTACTCGAAGTGCGGACCGTGCCACTGATAATTTTCCGCAATTCTACTCGGAGTGCGTTCCACACCACATATAATTTACCATATTTAATGGATTATCATATGATGCAACACATATAATGCTACTCCGAATGCGTACCCGATCACTCGTAATTCGCAGTAATGCTACTCTGATTGTGTACTACCCCACCTGTAACTTGTAACGTACTCGAGGTGCGTGCAACACCGCTCGTGTTTTGTCGTAACGTACGCGGAGTACGTGCTACGCCAGTCGTGATTTGTCGTAGCAATACTTGGAGTGCTGTTGAAAGCCATAAGCTCTTTATGAGAGTCACTTAGACATCGGTGTCCCACTCCAACAAGGTCCATTAATTGTGCTGTGTTACTTCGAGAGAGGGCACTTCCGTAATGAAGAGCCTGCCTCAAATCGTTGAAGAGAGTTGTTCAATTAGTGGCGTGCGTGCAAGCAGCAGGTTCTAGTACTCTTTGAAAGCTGTGATATTGTGTGAAGTTGAGAAGTTAAAGAACGAAGGTGTTGTTTTTCGGTACTCTCGCCAGTCTGGGCTGGCTTATCGTGCCGGTACTGTCACCAGTGTGGGCTGGCTTATATTGTCGGTACTGTAACCAGTCTGGGCTGGCTTATATTACCGGTACTGTCATCAGTCTGGACTGGCTTATATTGCCGGTACTGTCACCAGTGTGGGCTGGCTTACATTGCCGGTACTGTCACCAGTGTGGGCTGGCTTATATTGTCGGTACTGTCACCAGTGTGGGCTGGCTTATATTGCCGGTACTGTCACCAGTGTGGGCTGGCTTACATTGCCGGTAATGTCACCAGCGTGGGCTGGCTTATATTGCTGGTACTGTCACCAGTGTGGGCTGGCTTACATTGCTGGTACTGTCACCAGTGTGGGCTGGCTTATATTGCCGGTACTGTCACCAGTGTGGGCTGGCTTATATTGCCGGTACTGTCACCAGTGTGGGCTGGCTTATATTGCCGGTACTGTCACCAGTGTGGGCTGGCTTATATTGCCGGTAATGTCACCAGTGTGGGCTGGCTTACATTGCCGGTACTGTCACCAGTGTGGGCTGGCTTACATTGCTGGTACTGTCACCAGTGTGGGCTGGCTTACATTGCCGGTACTGTCACCAGTGTGGGCTGGCTTACATTGCCGGTACTGTCACCAGTGTGGGCTGGCTTATATTGTCGGTACTGTAACCAGTCGGGCGGCTTATATTACCGGTACTGTCACAGTCTGGGCTGGCTTATATTGTCGGTACTGTCACCAGTGTGGGCTGGCTTACATTGCCGGTACTGTCACCAGTGTGGGCTGGCTTATATTGTCGGTACTGTAACCAGTCTGGGCTGGCTTATATTGCCGGTAATGTCACCAGTGTGGGCTGGCTTATATTGCCGGTACTGTCACCAGTGTGGGCTGGCTTATATTGCCGGTACTGTCACCAGTGTGGGCTGGCTTATATTGCCGGTACTGTCACCAGTGTGGGCTGGCTTATATTGCCGGTACTGTCACCAGTGTGGGCTGGCTTACATTGCCGGTACTGTCACCAGTGTGGGCTGGCTTATATTGCCGGTACTGTCACCAGTGTGGGCTGGCTTATATTGCCGGTACTGTAACCAGTGTGGGCTGGCTTACATTGCCGGTACTGTCACCAGTGTGGGCTGGCTTATATTGCCGGTACTGTCACCAGTGTGGGCTGGCTTACATTGCCGGTACTGTCACCAGTGTGGGCTGGCTTATATTGCCGGTACTGTCACCAGTGTGGGCTGGCTTATATTGCCGGTACTGTCACCAGTGTGGGCTGGCTTATATTGCCGGTACTGTCACCAGCGTGGGCTGGCTTATATTGCCGGTACTGTCACCAGTGTGGGCTGGCTTATATTGCCGGTACTGTCACCAGTGTGGGCTGGCTTACATTGTCGGTACTGTCACCAGTGTGGGCTGGCTTACATTGCCAGTAATGTCACCAGTGTGGGCTGGCTTACATTGCCGGTACTGTCACCAGTGTGGGCTGGCTTATATTGCCGGTACTGTCACCAGTGTGGGCTGGCTTACATTGCCAGTAATGTCACCAGTGTGGGCAGGCTTATGTTGCCGGTACTGTCACGAGTCTGTGCTGGCTTTAATGCATAATACCAAGTTGAATTACACCTCTATAGCAAGATGTGTATCATCGGTAGTCACCATGATTGTCCGTTGAATATCTGGTGCCGACGACACGCATCACAAGACTCGTAATTATTGTGTGAAGTGTCGTGGGCCACTGGTTCGAATCTCACATTTTGTTTGTTTATTGGTTGGTTCACGACACACTTTATGCACATTCACGGCTAATGGCGCCGCCCACACTGTTTCGCCGGTGGGGCGCGAGATTGGGAAATGTCCTGAGTGGCGCTAGAGTCGTACCCGGGACCTTTGGTACCCATAGCCCGACACCTTAACCACTCGGCCATCCCCGCCCCTCGAATCTCACATAGCGTCGGAGATTATGGCCCGTGAAGTTGGGCTGACAACCGAGCAGGGAGGATCGAGGCTACCAATGAGAAATCACTAGGCTGGGCCACGTCGGTGTCTTCGCCACGCTGAGCTCCTTGCTAACATTGTGCTGTTGAATGGGAGTTCCCTGGTCGGGTGGTGAGATTATGGTGAACGTAGCAAGTTCCGCTAGGCAAGTGCTATCAGTCCCGTACGCCATCCCGTCCCACCTTCTGATTACACTAGCAATGGACTTTGTACTGAGGGCACATATTGTATGCATACTCTGCAGTGCAAAAGTGTTAGACCAAGAATTGAGGTGACTTAAGCCAATTATTTCTCGCTTATTTTTGTTTATCTTCAACATGGTCACGCATACTTATATGGTGTTCTGACAACAAGTTTAAATACGTCAACGATAGTCTATATATGATGCAAGTCAACAGAGGGAAGACGAAAACAGGGGCCCTCTCATAGGGGGAGACGCGGGGTTCGATAAACCGTCTAGGAGGTAAGTCAACAGAGGGAAGACGAAAACGGTGTTTCCTTCGCAGGGAGAGATGCGGGATCGATACACCGTGTAGGATGTAGGTCAAGAAAGGAAAGACGAAGACAGAGACTCTGCTACAGGGAAAGATGTGGGGAATGGACAGTAAGGTGTACCATTTTTGGATTTTTGTTCGAGTTAGGCAACGCCAATCAGGGGCATGATGCCTTTGCATGAGAACATTCAAAATCCAAAGTTTTTACATTTTTATATTAATATTTGGTCGATTGCATCAGTGTTTTATTTTAACATATTTGGCCGCATCTAAAACATAAGGTTTGCACAATTAGAGGTCGTGCGCTCTCGGGGTCTGGATTTCGGTCACATTCACACATTACAATCCTTCAGAAGTGGTGTCTTCTGAGTTTAAGTGGGGGTGAGAGCGTCGGACACCGGTTAGGGGGTGGGGTTAACATATTTGGCAGCCATTAAAACATAGGTTTTCACCATTAGAGGTCATTAGAGGTCCTCGTAGGTATTTGGCTATATCTGGGGTTTGGGCAAGACGAGATCTTTGGGCAGACGCCCGTTCAGTCTACGGCTGTACTTTGCCAGGGAATCTGCAGAAGGTGAAGGCACCAAGAAAAGAGGGGGAGGCCGCAGGGCAGAGGTAGGAGCCTAGTAGTTTCCCCAGATAAGTTCTTCAAACACAACATCAATGTTACACCGTTTTGTCTATCGCTGCTTGAAGAGAAAATGTAAAAGAAGGCTGAGGTTGCTGAGATTGGGGGCGAAGGAGCATCAACTCCCACCCCCCTAACCGTTGTCCGCCGCATCCACCCCACTTAAATTCAGAAGATACCGCTTCTGGAGGATTATACTGTGTTAATGTGACCGAAATCCAAACTTCCAGAGCGCACGACCACTAATGGTGCAAAACTTATGCTTTAATGGTTGTCAAATATGTTAGCCACACCCCTAACCGGTGTCCGACGCTTCCACCCCCTCTTAAGCTCAGAAGACACCACTTCTAGGTGGCTATAATGTGTTAATGTAACCGAAATCCAGACTCCGAGAGCGCACGACCTCCATTGTGCACACCTTATGTTTTAAATGCTGCGAAATACGTTAAAAATAGTAATGTAAAAATCTAAAACGTTGGATTTTGAATGTTCTCATGCAAAGGCATCATGCCCTTGAATGATGTTCCCTAACTCGAAAAAGTCCCAAAAATGGTACACCTTAATGGACGAAAATCAGTAGGAGGAAAACGAAAAACAAGTGCTCTGCTACAGAGGAGATGCAGGGATCGACAATCCGTCTGGGATGCATCTGCAGCGACAACAATAGCACATTGCTCTTTTTAGGCACTCTTTTTGCTCGCTTGTGCAAAACTGTTACTCAGGGAACTCAAGAAGGAAAACGTGTATTCCGGTAAAATGAAGTCGTAAGCTGAAGGTAGGAAGAGCTGCACGCAGTGCTTTTTTCTCAAGTAGATGGATTATATGGGTTAAGATTGAGATGGGCAAGTGTCCTTAGTTTTGTGGGGAGTGGATCATTGTCCGAAAATAACTTGTTGGGCTGAATGAGATTGGTATACATTTCTAAAATTTTGAAATAATGATATCGAAGTGAGCGCTCCCAGGGGGCATGGTGTTTGGCCCTTCGCTCTAGAATAGGCTATGCAGCTCGGGGTGGTGCCACCGAAGGCCGAAGTGGATAAATGTAAGAATAGGTTTAGGCCGGCTAAGGGAAAGCAGTCAGGAAGTGCTGTCACCCGTTCGCTGACAATTTGCTCCGATATCAATGGTGCAGTGCTTCTCATTTCACACAGGATAGAATGCGGTTCGCTTTGTGGAAGCCAAACCACAGCAGCCAAAGACTCGCGGCACGAAGGGTCACCAAGGCTATTTCATGGATGCGTTCAAATTCAAGATGAAGAGGGCTTTTGATATCCCCGCTCGGTGTACATACCACACTGTCTGGATTGTTTAAGTGTTCCATCAGAAGGTGAACCATATATAGTGATGCTGACACCTGTTGATGTATTGTTAGCACATCACAGTGTATCAAAAATACGTGTGAACAAATATGTACGATATACAAGCCGCAGTTCATCATTTCGAGGGAAATGTTTGAGACTTTTTGGGAAGTCGTAGAAATTCCTCCTCGTGACTTGAAGTTGTGACAACGGCTCTAAATCACAAACACAAATGCAAACAAAAATGCATTGTCGAAATAATTGTCTGAAATAAGTAGTGTGTGTGCGACAGTCAGCGAAATCCTGGGAGTCCTTCATTGATCACTAGGTGTTCTGACCTCCGCAGGATGGAGAAGGAGATTCCGAACACGTCCGGTTAGCTAAATCGAAAAGCACAATTGAAGCCGGTTTAGTCAACTTTTCATAGTTCGCCGATTACTCTTGCTCATAAAATGTAAATTCAAACTGTAGAACGTGCACAGTCCGACAAAGGGTTTTGTTGAATAATTGATGCTATTTCAGAAGAATGGAAGTGGCCTCATACCATGCACCCACATTCCGTGTTCAGTTTAATCACAAATATCGGGAAGAAACACGAATTCAATGCGCTCATTGAAAAAATAAATAAGAACTATTTGACTATCTTTGAACAAAACAGTACGTGTTCGTTTGGAGAAGTTTGAGTCGTGAATCGTGAAGTTCTGGTGAACCGTGTTGTTAATTTCAAATATGACTGCAGTGCAAATGCACAATGTAAAGCTGTGTGGCATACCTGGTGTTGTGCAACACACCGAGAGGTGTACATGGGCTTATTGTTTGCAGAATATACACAATCTGCTGATTAGCCTAAACATTTTAATTAAACACAAACAAGGAATGAATACAAAACTGCACAGGCTTAATTTATAGCAGTGCGTCGACAGGGATCACAAGATCGCTGATGACAATACTCGTATTAACTCCACGTCGGCGTTTGACGAACCCACTTGGTCACAAATATATACACGCGGAAAACTTGTTACACATGCACAGGCTTGCCAAATGCATTGACAAGTGTATGCACTTGATGAAATTACAGACAAATCGTGATCTGCTGCTTACGTAGTGGTGCATTAGTCCGGTGGCCCTTGTTGTTGACAAACATAAGCGCAAGGCTTTTGAAATTTAGTCAAGCATACGCACAGAAGCACAGGTGGAGCAGGTTGTAGCGTGGTCGTGATATTCAGATGATTGGCCACTGTTTCATGACTTTTTATTATAATTGTTTTCTGCATTTCTCCCCAACATGCACAGCGTTGTTAAGCCCACTGAGAGGCATGCTTGCGTCAGGTTGTTCTTCTGCCCTAGAAATTGCGCACGTCTGCTAGCTTGGCATTTCGTTAACTGGTGTAAGCACAAATAGCAATGCAAGACAAAAATAGCTGCCGGGTTCGCCCAATAAAATGGCATCAAGCGTGAAAGTTTTAGCATCACCGTCCAAATATCATGATTGACCTTCTCAGAGCTTGTGCCTGACAACTATAAATCATCGTCATCGTCGTCGTCTATTCTATATCGTCGTCGTCTCCATTTCGCTGCTTTTCAGACAATTTGCCAATTTCACAGGCTTACAAATACATAGATGATCAATCATTCGAGTAATGCAAGAAAAGTAGAAACACGAGTGGCGGAATCCATAAAAGCTCATTCTGATTCAGGCACCCCACCCCCACCCCCTACCCCCACCCCAACCCCTACAGCCGCAGATACTCGCCGACTCTTTTCTGTCAGCTGGAGACCGAGCTCAAATGGTTGGCGATCGGCAGCCGAGAAACCTTCTGACCAGCTCCGTGTACACTATTGCCGGCTGCAGGAGACCTTCTGACCAGCTCCGTGTACACTATTGCCGGCTGACCAGATTATTGCCGGCGAGGGGCCTTCTGACCAGCTCCGTGTACACTATTGCCGGGTGCAGAAGGCCTTCTGACCAGCTCCGTGTACGTTATTGCCGGCTGCAGGAGGCCTTCTGACCAGCTCCGTGTACACTATTGCCGGCAGCCGAGAGACCTTCTGACCAGCTCCGTGTACACTATTGCCGGCTGCAGGAGGCCTTCTGACCAGCTCCGTGTACACCATTGCCGGCTGCAGGAGGCCATCTGACCAGCTCCGTGTACACTATTGCCAGCTGCAGAAGACCTTCTGACCAGCTCCGTGTACACTATTGCCGGCTGCAGAAGGCCTTCTGATCAGCTCCGTGTACACTATTGCCGGCTGCAGGAGGCCTTCTCACCAGCTCCGTGTACACTATTGCCGGCTGCAGGAGACCTTCTGACCAGCTCCGTGTACACTATTGCCGGCTGCAGGAGGCCTTCTGACCAGCTCCGTGTACACTATTGCCGGCTGCAGGAGACCTTCTGACCAGCTCCGTGGACACTATTGCCGGCTGCAGGAGACCTTCTGACCAGCTCCGTGTACACTATTGCCGGCTGCAGGAGACCTTCTGACCAGCTCCGTGTACACTATTGCCGGCTGCAGGAGGCCTTCTGACCAGCTCCGTGTACACTATTGCCGGCTGCAGGAGGCCTTCTGACCAGCTCCGTGTACACTATTGCCGGCTGCCGGCAGGAGACCTTCTGACCAGCTCCGTGTACACTATTGCCGGCTGCAGGAGGCCTTCTGACCAGCTCCGTGTACACTATTGCCGGCTGCAGGAGGCCTTCTGACCAGCTCCGTGGACACTATTGCCGGCTGCAGGAGACCTTCTGACCAGCTCCGTGTACACTATTGCCGGCTGCAGGAGGCCTTCTGACCAGCTCCGTGTACACTATTGCCGGCTGCAGAAGGCCTTCTGACCAGCTCCGTGTACACTATTGCCGGCTGCAGAAGGCCTTCTGACCAGCTCCGTGTACACTATTGCCGGCTGCAGGAGACCTTCTGACCAGCTCCGTGTACACTATTGCCGGCTGCAGGAGACCTTCTGACCAGCTCCGTGTACACTATTGCCGGCTGCAGAAGACCTTCTGACCAGCTCCGTGTACACTATTGCCGGCTGCAGGAGGCCTTCTGACCAGCTCCGTGTACACTATTGCCGGCTGCAGAAGGACCTTCTGACCAGCTCCGTGTACACTATTGCCGGCTGCAGAAGATCTTCTGACCAGCTCCGTGGACACTATTGTCGGCTGCAGAAGATCTTCTGACCAGCTCCGTGGACACTATTGCCGGCTGCAGGCCGTCTGACCAGCTCCGTGTACACTATTGCCGGCTGCAGAAGGACCTTCTGACCAGCTCCGTGTACACTATTGCCGACTGCAGGAGACCTTCTGACCAGCTCCGTGTACACCATTGCCGGCTGCAGGAGTCCTTCTGAACAGCTCCGTGTACACCATTGCCGGCTGCAGGAGACCTTCTGACCCGCTCCGTGGACACTATTGGCGGCTGCAGAAGATCTTCTGACCAGCTCCGTGGACACTATTGTCGGCTGCAGAAGACCTTCCGACCAGCTCCGTGTACACTATTGTCGGCTGCAGAAGACCTTCTGACCAGCTCCGTGTACACTATTGCCGGCTGCAGAAGGCCTTCTGACCAGCTCCGTGTACACTATTGCCGGCTGCAGGAGGCCTTCTGACCAGCTCCGTGTACACTATTGCCGGCTGCAGAAGACCTTCTGACCAGCTCCGTGGACACTATTGTCGGCTGCAGGAGACCTTCTGACCAGCTCCGTGTACACTATTGCCGGCTGCAGGAGGCCTTCTGACCAGCTCCGTGTACACTATTGCCGGCTGCAGAAGACCTTCTGACCAGCTCCGTGTACACTATTGCCGGCTGCAGGAGGCCTTCTGACCAGCTCCGTGTACACTATTGCCAGCTGCAGGAGGCCTTCTGACCAGCTCCGTGTACACTATTGCCGGCTGCAGAAGACATTCTGACCAGCTCCGTGTCACTATTGCCGGCTGCAGAAGACCTTCTGGCCAGCTCCGTGTACACCATTGCCGGCTGCAGAAGATCTTCTGACCAGCTCCGTGTACACTATTGCCGGCTGCAGAAAGTCTTCTGACTAGCTCAGACTACAATGCGAGCACAATGTTTTCATACGCTTTTTTTTTTACTTCGGTACAGTCATGTGACCCCGTACACCGTCCCGCCGTACACCGTCCCGCCGTACACCGTCCCGCCGTACACCGTCAGACATTACATACACGACAAATGCGAATGCCAGTGCTTCGAGCACAAACTGCCCACCGCCACTGGGAGCCGAGTCGATAATTCGGGCAGGCCAGACAGCGCAGCAGCGAAGCAGCGAAGCAGCGAAGCAGCGAAGCAGCACGAGAGAGCGGCAGCGGAGCAGGGGAGCAGCACATCAGACGTGTGTGCTGCCCTCGTCACGTTTCAGTCGACAACCATGCCCAACACTTTGATGGAATGGAGTTCATAGAATCGATAGAACAGATAGAGACGGTAGTGTGTGGATGTGTGTGCCGCTAGCATTGGCAAAGATGTCATCCAGATGAATGCGTTTCTGATGTGTTGGAACCATAACAACGTCAGTTTTGGCAGCGTTAACCTTCAAACTGTTATCCGCAGACCATGCGCCAGCAATTTCCAGGGCCGTCTCTGCTCGTGATTGTATGCTAGATATGTTGCTGGGGAGACTGCAATATATGAACTGCGTGTCGTCGGCATACATAACAGCCTTCCCATCAGTGACATGTGGTGGAAAATAGCAAGTAAATGACAGGCAGAACTGGTCCCAGCAGCCAACCATCAACCACCCCGTCAGTCACTGGCATACAGCTGAGATCAGCAGCGACCCCTTAATTCGCGCCGTCGGTCACCGACACGCAGCTGAGATCAGCAGCGATCCCTTAATCCGCGCGCTCGGTCACCGGCACGCAGCTGAGATCAGCAGCGACCCTTAACCCGCGCCGTCGGTCACCGGCACGCAGCTGAGATCAGCAGCGAACCCTTAACCCGCACCGTCGGTCACCGTCACGCAGCTGAGATCAGCAGCGATCCCTTAACCCGCGCCGTCGGTCACCGGCACACAGCTGAGATCAGCAGCGATCCCTTAACCCGCACCGTCGGTCACCGTCACGCAGCTGAGATAAGCAGCGATCCCTTAACCCGCGCCGTCGGTCACCGGCACACAGCTGAGATCAGCAGCGATCCCTTAACCCGCGCCGTCGGTCACCGGCACGCAGCTGAGATCAGCAGCGATCCCTTAACCCGCGCCGTCGGTCACCGGCACGCAGCTGAGATCAGCAGCGATCCCTCAACCCGCACCGTCGGTCACCGACACGCAGCTGAGATCAGCAGCGATCCCTTAATCCGCGCCGTCGATCACCGACACGCAGCTGAGATCAGCAGCGAACCCTTAATTCGCGCCGTCGGTCACCGGCACGCAGCTGAGATCAGCAGCGAACCCTTAACCCGCGCCGTCGGTCACCGGCACGCAGCTGAGATCAGCAGCGATCCCTTAACCACCCCGTCAGTCACTGGCATACAGCTGAGATCAGCAGCGATCCCTTAACCACTCCGTCAGCCACCGGCACGCAGCTGAGATCAGCAGCGATCCCTTAATCCGCGCCGTCGATCACCGACACGCAGCTGAGATCAGCAGCGATCCCTTAACCCGCGCCGTCGGTCACCGGCACGCAGCTGAGATCAGCAGCGACCCTTAACCCGCGCCGTCGGTCACCGGCACGCAGCTGAGATCAGCAGCGATCCCTTAATCCGCGCCGTCGATCACCGGCACGCAGCTGAGATCAGCAGCGATCCCTTAACCCGCGCCGTCAGTCACCGGCACGCAGCTGAGATAAGCAGCGATCCCTTAACTCGCGCCGTCGGTCACCGGCACGCAGCTGAGATCAGCAGCGAACCCTTAATTCGCGCCGTCGGTCACCGGCACGCAGCTGAGACCGGAAAGTAAGGTAGGAAATGCGAAGCATTGACTCATTTAAGCCTGAGGTCTTGTGAAGCGTATTGAGATAGTCAAATAGTGAAGCGGAGAAAGGGGACGCAATTATTATATATAATTCAGTTAGGCTACTCCACGCACATGTAGAATTACTGGGCAATGCGTTCTAAATTATCACATTCATAGCAAGTACAGCTATTTCAGTGGGCGCAACGCGTACAACTTAATTTTCGGATCCCCATCACCAACTGAACGAATTTTGTTGTCTCATGCCATTTCGACCCGACATAAACCTCCCCCATACTCTTCTTGTCACGTTTTTTGCCGCTCTTACACCCATGGTGAAGGCCAAAAGTGTATTGATATATCACAGTTTAACCTTTGCATGAAGTATTCAGATGCTTTCCGAACGTTCAACATGGAAAATTGAGATAAATTTTAACTGATGTTCACTGTATTTCGAAATGGGTCTTTATGAGTTATTATTCTTCATTGAAACACTTGATTTTAGCTCATTCTATTCCCTCATCCTTCCTGATCCCAGTCGTAGATCTAGGAATTGTCATGGGGCGATACATGTCCAGGGGTGCGACACTTTGATTCTGGAAGGCACCTGTGGACGAAAAATTCGAGAGGGTGCACTCGAGCTTTCTCGGAGGGATGACGTCTTCTTTCAATGGGGCGCCTGCCCTTTTTAATCAAGGGGAGGGTGCACTCTAACCTTCCAGAATGGCGTCTTTTCCCGACCGGGGGAGTGCCATATGGGAGTACATGCCCCAGTGTCCCCTCCCCCTTTAATCCGCCCCTGCCAAATCCAGCGAGCATCTTGGAGTTGTGTATATGCTTGATTCAACCAAAGTACCTCGTCACGTCCCAAATATATGGTGGGTGTCAGTGCGAAGGTGCTGATTCCCTCCTTATGATGGGATGTGTACACCTTTGGTGGACGAATACACATCTTAACCCTAACCCGTATAGGGGGAGTGTGCAACCCCCCTTAGGTATTTTGTGGATTTCTTTCAAACCAATGAACCGATCGCTCTAAGATTTTCAGTACTCTTTGGGGCAACCTTTTGACGACTTTTGGTGATTTTTTTGGAGGCCATGTCAGGTCACGGAGTTATGAGATGATAAAGGGGAGCACTTCCGACCAGTTTTCAACAAATACGTGATTATCGCACTATTTTTACGTACTTAGCGTAATCATGGGCATATAATAAAAATGCAGATGCCCAGATGGGTTCCCATTGAAAAATAATGTTCCCAAAAATTGTGACCTCGGTTGACCTCGGTTGACCTCGTTTGACCTTTCGACTTTTTTGTTGACCTACGGTAATTTTCGTACTGAATTCGATTTCAGCGTCCATTTTTACCCTAGGGAACTTTAAACTTCGAAATTGTAACCACTTTTCAAAAAGTTGGATATTTGGGGTCACGGCTTTGACCTCATTTGGTGCATGATATATTGGTCCGATCACATCGTGTTATATGTCGTTATGTTCGCAAGGTCCAAATAAACATATTTTCGGCCATTTCGTGGATATTTAAACAGTAGTTTCGATATAACTGACGATTTTCTTAGGAAAGTAAGACAATTAATTCTATACATTTGACATAACCTGGAAGGTCAACCATTGATATTAGGTCATACTGGATTATAATCGCGAGACCTCGGCCAGATCTATAACTTTGGTGTTTGTTTCGTTTTCGTAACATGCACGGTTTCAAATCACCAGGGGGTCGTATCAACCTCCCCCCACCTCCTACACGACCGAAGGTGGAAAAATGCCGCATACTGGCAAGGGTTAAGACGAGCTGTTTTGACACACGTGGGTGGAAATGAGCGTATGTCGGGGGAGGGGAGATGGCGACATAAGTTCACGTACATCGCAGGCTGCTGAGGATGCAGCTGGCTAAGATTCACCTACATCGCTGAGAATACTGTGGTATTTACTGTTGCAACATGGCATAGTAAGTGTAAACGAAACCAATTGTGACTGATCGAGCGGAAGACCCGTGTCGTAACTTCAAAAATCGCGCAATTGTCAGGAGGTGGCTATGAAAATATAGTGCCTTGCATGTGGCATGGTAAATTATTACTCCTCTAATTAATTTCTGAGAAAACAAACAATACAATGTTCATTTGTCATCCCCACTATTAATGTTCATTTTGAACATAGTGTGAAAAAATGTAGCTTTAACAGGTTTCACTTGTCATTTGAATAATATGTAGTATATTGGGACCGCCATTTTGAACCTTTCATTTGCGTAAGGGTCGTGCACGTAGCCTAATCTATTGTTTTAATGATTCGGGCACTCTTGATTTTTCGAGAACTAATGGAGATAACTCTATCAACATGTCCGACATGGGTGTCACTGTTTGAAGTTGGCCTGGGGGAATGACATTTTTGATAGCCGATGCTATCCCGAAAACCATTTACACCTAATGTACGCCCACAGGCCCAACGGATAAGCTTCAGCCTAAGCAATGGATCAAATTGATGACTGAAGGGGCCGACTCACTGACTGAGGCAGCCACGTCCCCCTCCCCCCCCCACAGCGTATGCAATGTGTCAGCCACCCGCGCCGCCTGACGTCTCGCGCATTATCCTCGGTCGTGACGCCACTTTGTTTGTCAGCGTTCCCGTGTGCGCGCGACGAGAACGGCACCCGGCTGTGTCGCTGTGTGGACGTCACCATGGACTGCAGCGGGCTGGGACGGTCGGCGCCGCCCAGCAACATCGAGAAGGAGATCACCAAATTGTGAGCACGCCGCACCGGCAGTCCAAGCAGGGCGCCCCCGGACTAGCCACCTCCGCTGGAGTCGGCGTTGCCGAACACGAGCTGGCCGAGGATAGGGAGTACAAGCAGAGCGTAGCAGTGTGACGGTATTCGCCTCTAGGTCACGGTCTTCCCTCGCCATGCACGTGATGTCCAGTGAGATACACTGAGGCGCCGGCACTTGTCCAAAGGTTTCACAGCACCGCCAAGCGGCAGACTTTGAGAAAAGCATGGCGACACAGTTTTATGGAAGTTTTCAAAACATGCACATTCTTAGGACACAGCTCACGACAACGACGACAGCAAAGCAAAGAACAGCAATAGAAGCAATGACAATAACAACATTAACAACATCAGTTGCAAAAAACATTGAGATCTATCATTCGCACTATACGGGTACATGGTTCGCGGGTTGACATCCGTTCGTCATATTTAGTCTATGATGCTGGTTAGTTACCTTGTTTGGCAAAAGCAATGCTCTGCTGATAAATCCCACCGAGTTAGCCCTTGCCCAAACATGGAGTTATCCTAACTTTCCTCTCCCTTTAGGGTGTTTTCGCGACCAGGGAATCCGGCGAGCGTCAGCAAGTCGCTGCCTGGCACAGCGCACGTTCCTTGCCAGTCCTATGCCATAGACTATTTGAAGATGTCCCGTCAGGCCACTCAGCTGTGACGTCACAAGAGCATACGCGACACGACGTTTTTGGACGAAATTGGAAATTGTCGCCAATTAATCTTGCTCGTAGCTCCTATTGTAGCGTCGTGCTGACGTACCGACGCGGTGACGTACCGACGTGCTGACGTACCGACGTGGTGATGTACCGACGTGGTGATGTACCGACGTGGTGATGTACCGACGTGCTGACGTACCGACGTGCCGACGTACCGACGTGGTGATGTACCGACGTGGTGATGTACCGGCGTGCTGATGTACCGCCGTGCTGACGTACCGACGTGCCGATGTACCGACGTGGTGATGTACCGACGTGGTGATGTACCGGCGTGCTGATGTACCGGCGTGCTGGCGTACCGACGTGCTGACGTACAAACGAACTAACGAATTGACATTCGTGCTGAGCCATCCGTAGTCATATTCAAGCCGAACTGAGACTTGGCACTGACAAAGCGTGTTATGGCTCTCCTGTGTGTGTGTGTGTGCGTATGTAGTGAACTGGTTATCTGCTTATTTAATGGCAAACAAGGAATGCTCTTGTTTATGTCGTTCGTGTCTGTTGCGTGGGCGCAAGGGCGCAGGCACATTGATCCGTCAGCTATCCTGATGCGTGACGTTAATTCGGTGTCTTTTCGTCTTTCGAGAACTAGTTCCATCCACGGGGAATACTTTGAGCATGACCTACCAAACAGGTTATAGTTCGAGGTACATCACAGTCTCGTTAGCTACGTAAGCATGCCTGGGACGCAGGTGGCCAGAGGTCCATGACCAAAATACCTATTTGTTTTTGCTGGCGTGTAATTTTCCACTTCAACCGACTGGCTGTTTTCAGTGTGTACAGCGGCAACAGAATAGACCTTTTCAAGAATCAGCAGCTGTTTCGTCTTGAAACGTACGAAAATGCCGTCCACTTGTGAGTACATGCATGAATACCACACTTTTTCCGCATGCTAATTAGGGCACAGTGCCACGAACCCGCCAACATTAGTGGTCACCCTTTATTTTGTAAATGTTTTAGTAATTAATTAGTCTTATTATTATAATTAATTAATTAATTTAGTAATGCGCCATTAAATGTTTGAGCATCATTTCTTCCGCCCCAGGCGTTTCTGCTGTTACGTGCGTGACTGTGATGGCTTAGTGCGGCCAAAGTAAAACCTGTTGCAACTGTGCTTCGTGTTGCAAGCATCTTCAAATGCATATACTAGTCAAGCATGTGGGCTGCTCCGTTGATGTGCCCACCGCTACGTACCGGCTGTGTACCTGGTACGCACCTGGTACGCACCTGGCACACACCTGGTACACACCTGGTGCACACCTGGTACACACCTGGTACGCACCTGGTACACACCTGGTACACACCTGGTACACACCTGGTGCACACCTGGTACACACCTGGTGCACATGGTGGGGCTAGCTGAGGGGTGGGCACCGACGACTTCTGTTGGAAGTTCCTAATTTTCCCACGCAAATATGGCAGCATCTGTGGCCCATAAGCGTCGCATTTTCCCATGCCAATGTGGCAGCATATGTGACCGATAAATTAGCGAGATAAGAACGTCTCACCCCTGTATATAAACATGTGATACACCAACCATCGCCCCTGTGGCACCCGTTACACTGAGCCGCTGTGCCGGTTCAGTGCCAACGCTCCGCCCGCCTCTGCCGCAGAGACCTGAGCAACAACGGCATCCGCCGCATCCCGGCCATGCTGTTCCGCAACATGTTCCGCCTGCACGTGCTTGACCTGCGGAACAACGACATCTCCACCATCGTCAACGGCACGTTCCTCGGCCTGCGCAACGTGCGGGCGCTGTGAGTGCGGCGGGGACTGTGCCGGGACTGTGCCGGGACTGTGCCGGGACTGTGCCGGGACTGTGCCGGGACTGTGTCGGGACTGTGCCGGGACTGTGCCGGGACTCTGTCGGGACTGTGCCGGGACTGTACCGGAACTGTGTCGGGACTGTGCCAGGACTGTACCGGGACTGTGCCGGGACTGTGCCGGGACTGTGCCGGGACTGTGCCGGGACTGTGCCGGGACTGTGTCGGGACTGTGCCGGGACTGTGCCGGGACTGTGCCAGGACTGTGTCGTGACTGTGCCGGGACTGTGCCGGGACTGTGCCGGGACTGTGCCGGGACTGTGCCGGGACTGTGCTGGGACTGTGTCGGGACTGTGCCGGGACTGTGCCGGGACTGTGCTGGGACTGTGTCGGGACTGTGCCGGGACTGTGCCGGGACTGTGCCGGGACTGTGCCGGGACTCTGTCGGGACTGTGCCGGGACTGTACCGGAACTGTGTCGGGACTGTGCCAGGACTGTACCGGGACTGTACCGGGACTGTGCCAGGACTGTACCGGGACTGTGCCGGGACTGTGCCGGGACTGTGCCGGGACTGTGCCGGGACTGTGCCGGGACTGTGTCGGGACTGTGCCGTGACTGTGCCGGGACTGTGCCGGGACTGTGTCGGGACTGTGCTGGGACTGTGTCAGGACTGTGCCGGGACTGTGCCGGGACTGTGCCAGGACTGTGCCGGGACTGTGCCGGGACTCTGTCGGGACTGTGCCGGGACTGTACCGGAACTGTGTCGGGACTGTGCCAGGACTGTACCGGGACTGTACCGGGACTGTGCCAGGACTGTACCGGGACTGTGCCGGGACTGTGCCGGGACTGTGCCGGGACTGTGCCGGGACTGTGCCGGGACTGTGTCGGGACTGTGCCGTGACTGTGCCGGGACTGTGCCGGGACTGTGTCGGGACTGTGCCGGGACTGTGCCGGGACTGTGTCGGGACTGTGCCGGGACTGTGCCGGGACTGTGCCGAGACTGTGCCGGGACTGTGTCGGGACTGTGCCGGGACTGTGCCGGGACTGTGCCAGGACTGTACCGGGACTGTGTCGTGACTGTGCCGGGACTGTGTCGGGACTGTGCCGGGACTGTGCCGGGACTGTGCCGGGACTGTGTCGGGATTGTGTCGGGACTGTGCCGGGACTGTGCCGGGACTGTGCCGGGACTGTGCCGGGACTGTGCCGGGACTGTGCCGGGACTGTGCCGGGACTGTGCCGGGACTGTGCCGGGACTGTGCCGGGACTGTGCCGGGACTGTGCCGGGACTGTGCCGGGACTGTGCCGGGACGCGTGGTACGCAGCGCGTTCGTGGCCGCGTCAGCGAATCTCTGTGGTGAAGGCGAGAATGCGAGACTTGCCTGCCCGACTGACAGCGTCAAAGCTGGTGTATTATATTAAGTTACCACGAACACCACTTGGCATCTAATGTGGCCAACAGGCCGCCGGCTTTGATGGATGAAGCTTTGCAGGCCAGACAATGTGCGCGTGGGAGATGAAGCCCTCAATTAGCAGACTGCACAGGAGAACTACTTCGTGCTGGGCAGTGGTAATGGTATAAGCATGCTCCAATGCCCAATGCATTCCGGCTTGGGAACATGCTTACACCATTATCTACTTACGTCATCGGCCTCGGCAGTATCAGTCGCAGCAATGTGTATGGTTCAATCCTCGCTATGCCTCCTTTCGTACTCCCCGAATGATTGCATCTGATTTAATCATCTTGTATGGTATTAAATAATTTGATGATGTTCTATCATGTTGCAGGTACCTGAGCGGCAACAGAATAAAAGAGATTCAAGAGAGTGCGTTTTTGGGCCTGTCGACACTTCCCATTCTGTACGTACGGAAATTGGCCGCGGTTTGCTGTTTAAGGAATGTGATTAACCATAATGGTAGCATAGCGTTCCACTCTCGTCAGCCGTGACCGTGACTGTTCTACTCCCGTCAGCCGTGGCCGTGACTGTTCTACTCTCGTCAGCCGTGACCGTGACTGTTCAACTCTCGTCAGCCGTGACCGTGACCGTTCAACTATCGTCAGCCGTGACCGTGACTGTTCAACTCCCGTCAGCCGTGACCGTGACTGTTCCACTCCCGTCAGCCGTGGCCGTGACTGTTCCACTCCCGTCAGCCGTGACCGTGACTGTTCAACTCCCGTCAGCCGTGACCGTGACTGTTCTACTCTCGTCAGCCGTGATCGTGACTGTTCAACTATCGTCAACCGTGGCCGTGACTGTTCCACTCTCGGAGCAGGCGCGTGAATGTACTTTCCTCTCCGGACGGTAATTGTGGACCCTCATGTCATACGTGAGCACGAGAGTATCCGATGCGCCGTAGATCAAGTTCGTTTGGCTGGACTAGTGATTCCAGGTGGTTCATGGATGATGCCGGAGAGTATATTCGGCCGATTTCACCAGGAATAGATCGGTTCCAATATGTACACCGGTGGACGGGAGGGCTTATGCAGTATTGTCAGGATTTGTATGAAGCGTTCCCCCAGTGCCACCTTACGTTTAATCGATGTTGTGTTTTTGAATCTGCATTTAAACAGGACAATTTTCAAGTCATATTAGCAGTTCGATGCTGAAAGAGTACTATGCGATTGACAAGCGAAATATGCCCGGGTTGATGTTAGAATAAGTGTCGTTATTTTCGACACCATTTCCAAACTGTTTTACCCGTATCCTCTATCTTCGGACATCACCCGCTTCTGTGCTGTGATTGTGTCTTCAACTGTCTAATTAAGGAAACCATTAGTTTATCTGGTGATGTAGTAGCAACAGCGAGCCAACGAAAATATCACTGTCACTTCCGCTAAATTCACTGATGTGGATCTGTCAGATTTTCTGCATTTACAATGGTGCATCAGGCCACAAAGTACAAAACACCGCTGTCAGCAAAACAAGTGACTGTTGGTTTTCCAAGATCTCGTCATGGGTATACGAAATTTCCTCGCCCAAAGGCAGTTCTGGCCGTTGTAGTTCGCATGGATTCGGTTGCATCACGCTGGCGAAATGTTCAGGCTTAAGGAAGACGCAGACTATCTTTTTCGTATCCTTACACCTCACGCCATTTTTTATGGTCAATTTTGCCCACCAATGCCCCTGATTCTCACAGGTTCCACTGCACGTTGCTAAAACACAGCAGCAGTTGAGGTATTAAAAAACGGTTCCTTGACTTGATTAAAGAGGAAAGTGCATTTGTGCCAGATACACCAAATAGCCGGTTCGATGAAGTTGCGAACTCTCTTTTTGTCTCCAGTATATTATATGGGCCGTGTCGCAGTTCCAATGTGTTAGAATAGCATCAACGGTTACCACTTGGTCAGAAATTGGTTAAGTGATCACAGCACTCAATAGTCACTGGGACTGACCTTGACCTTTTGTTTCAGCGACCTCAGCGGCCAGCAGCTGACTCGTCTGCCAGCGCGAGCCTTCATTGGCCTCAGACAGCTGGCTAACCTGTAGGTACCGGCGGAGATATCGACACCGTGTGGACACAGTGTGCTCAGACTAAGTGTGCTCAGACTACACTAAGGACATTCTTGGCTGGAGTCGCTTACTCTCGCCACAGAGTGTACCAGACTACACTGAAGACACTCTTGAATGGAACGGCTTACCATCGCCACAGTGTGTACCCAGATTACGCTGAAGGCACTCCGGGCTTAGCCCCATCAAAGTGCATCCAAATTATTATATTAAAGATCTCTCCATCAGGCACGTTCTGGGATGAACTCATTTTTCGATGCATATTTTAAGGACTTCTGCTGCACTCCGCTACGTGGTCAGCGGTGTCAGACGAACTATTTCGATACACGGGCCGGCACAGGTCGCCGATACTCGACTTGTCGCGTCCGGGAATGTTGACCTTTGGTATGTCTCTCAGGGCTTCGGATTGGCCGACATGAGCCTTCTAACATCGGATGTTTCGTGGCAGTCGCGCCCTTGTGTTTCTCATGCGGCTCTGTGTTAGGATTGACATAATAATGGCGTTATGATCTCCTCCTCCCCTTCCTCCGATTTGATGGAAAATCGGAAGGATGCCAATATCACTGTGCGTATCTTAGGAACGACTGGGCCGATTAAAAAAATCGAACGGCAATCGATGGCGATAGTCATGAAGTACGATCTCAGGACGCAGGACATTGTGCCTGAGGCGCCATCAAGGCCGCCGCCGAGCCACCGACCCGCCTCGGCGTTCTACTCTGTTGAAAGTACCAAAACCAATCGTCATAAGTATGTGTCAAATGATCCCAAGTTTTAAAAAAAGCTACTGCGTGGGTGGTACTTGAAATTGTTGTCTAATCTGTGTTTAGATAACCCCTTTTCATACCTGTGTAATCTTGAAGTGATGATAAAAGGCTTCAACCGTGTCAAGCTTTCATAAGATATGTATTATTGGCGGTATGAAAATAATTGTATATTCAGAGGATCAGTTTAATTCCATGGGTGCAGACGCCTGCATACTCGCAGACAATGGGGTCACCACCTTCAGTCCCCAGGTGGGGTCCTTGACCCCACGAGCGCGGAAACGATCTTCAAGCTAGAGGGGTAAGACCGTGAATGTCTTCGGTCCCGGTCGTCTCCCCGCCCCCTCCCCACCCTCCGCCCCCAACTATGCGTAGCAAGCTCGGTCTTCGGCAGCTTTGGTTCTGGAGCCCCAACATTATTTATATTTCTAGTTTTAAGGTTGAGGCGCTTTTCATTGAGCTGCTCGAAAGCCTCTGATCTTTCAATGTTTATCTGCTCCCAAGTCTAACGCGGACACAGGCAGCCGACTCCACCATCTCCCGGTCGTCAGGACACAGCCCTTTCCACAGCCACAATATTGCAGACTAGTACTCTGTTTCCTCACTGTCAGACCCACCCGGATTAACGTCCCTCCCGCACCAATAGCCATTGTTATTGCTGGCTGTTTCTGTAGAGATAATAATTTGTTCGGCAGCTGACAACCAGACTCGTAATACACATTATGGTTCCAGCGCAAGCACGCAGGAAGGGAAAATCCTTTTTACTGTTTCATCATTCGCTATGCAATAACTTCTCAACCCTTTGGAGGGTAACACATATTTAGGGACCGGTCAGACCGGCAGACGGGTCGAGTGGTCGTACACGCCGCGGGCCATGGTGGCATTGACTGCGACCAAGATCTTCCTGGCGGACCCGTAGCGGGACCGTCGGGCCAGCCCATCCACAGGACTTACATAAATACAGAAACTGGGAAATACCAGGAGAAAACTACTGACATAAACGTATATTTTGTGTATAAAAATATACAAATCTGTATATATATATATATATATATATATATATATATATATATATATATATATATATATATATATATATATATATATATATATATATATATATATATATATATATATATATATATATATATATATATATATACATGTATATATATATGCATATATATATATATATATATATATATATCTCTATATATATAGCATGTACGCCTGCGCCAGTTTTCGCATGCTGAAAGGGAAGGTGGAGTTCTTCTCGTCCGCCCATTATGGTCGAAGGACGGATTTATATCTCGTCCTGACTCCTGAATACGTTATATTCTCAGCTGGCTAAATACGGCTCCATGGTTCCATCCCATGTGTGGCAGTTATTTCAGTTCAATGCTACTTTTATTTTAGGGTCAGCTTGCTTCCATATTGCTCCATCAGCTGGCGGAGCTTCTTCATCTACGGCCGTGTTTCTCATGTCACTGACGGGGCTCGCTTCTCCATATTGCTGGATTGATGATGCCATTCCGGCTACCCATTGCCCCGCGAGACGTGACGGCGAAAGTTTACGCGTGCCCCAATAAGGCTAATAAGACGAACGAGCGCGATTTGGGTGCACCAAGAGGACTCATGAGCATGCGAACAGACGACGGTGTTCGCGAATGTTCCAGCGGTCTGGACGGCAAGCTACGGTGACATTGGCGACGGTATTGCGGGCGACGCCATTTATCAGCGGACGGCCAGGCAATATGAGGTGGAGAGTTTTGTGATGCGATTTGGCACGGCACTCGGGAAAGTCTGCCATTTGTGCAGATGAAATGCTACTCAGCGCCGAGATGGATGTCATGCTGCGCCGTTCTGTGTGTGCGATTATCGCCCGTCTATTTAAATGGAATGCACTTTGTTGGCTTTCCTTCAGCCACCGCCTGTCAGCCATGCCGTTCTACGGTATCTTCCTCATTTCACGCTCTGATGCCTTCTCTCCGCCTCTGTTTCCCGCTCTCCCTCTCTATCCACTCTGCCTCTCTCACCCCACTTATATCGTTCACCGTGGTTCTAATGGCAATCGATGCCCTCGGAAGCACCACCATATTCCGGTGAACGTATCAAGTAACCCGTTATGGAGTATTTTATAATTTCGGTATGCCATATAAAAACAAACAACTCGTGCAGTTGACCTGCCATGACTTTGGTCGATAATGTGGCTTGGAGGGAATTGGAGCTGCAGCATACGGTGACAGGATCAAATTTCCGTCGGTCTGCTTGATGCATGCAACGAGCATGGATGACAACAGCCACTCCCCCAATTTACATAGTCCCAGCAAGCAAATTGCTCGGGCAGAGGTACGTTTTGCCCGGGCACCTTGGGCAATCTGTACCTCAGCCAATACAATTTGGGTCTTCTCCTTCGTCCACAGTAGCCTGGCCACCTCACAGCAGAACGTCACTCCACTCACACAGTCGTGACCTGCCCACAGTTACCTGGCCACCTCACAGCAGAACGTCACTCCACTCACACAGTCGTGACCTGTGCACAGTGACCTGATCACCTCACAGCAGAACGTCACTCCACTCACACAATCGTGACCTGTGCACAGCAACCTGGCCACCTCACAGCAGAACGTCACTCCACTCACACAGTCGTGACCTGTCCCCAGTAACCTGACCACCTCACAGCAGAACGTCACTCCACTCACACAGTCGTGACCTGTGCACAGTAGCCTGGCCACCTCACAGCAAAACGTCACTCCACTCACACAGTCATGACCTGTGCACAGTAACCTGGCCACCTCACAGCAGAACGTCACTCCACTCACACAGTCGTGACCTGTGCACAGTAACCTGGCCACCTCACAGCAGAACGTCACTCCACTCACACAGTCGTGACCTGTGCACAGTGACCTGATCACCTCACAGAAGAACGTCACTCCACTCACACAGTCGTGACCTGTCCGCAGTAACCTGGCCACCTCACAGCAGGACGTCACTCCACTCACACAATCGTGACCTGCCCACGGTAACCTGGCCACCTCACAGCAGGACGTCACTCCACTCACACAGTCATGACCTGTGCACAGTAACCTGGCCACCTCACAGCAGGACGTCACTCCACTCACACAGACTTGCAAGTAACTGGCCACCTCAAGCAGAACGTCACTCCACTCACACAGTCATGACCTGCCCACGGTAACCTAGCCACCTCACAGCAGAACGTCACTCCACTCACACAGTCGTGACCTGTGCACAGTAACCTGGCCACCTCACAGCAGGACGTCACTCCACTCACACAATCGTGACCTGCCCGCAGTAACCTGGCCGAGTCCCAGCTGCACACTCTGGACGCCGCCACCTTTCGCGGCCTCGATCAGCTGGCGGCGCTGTAAGTGGAACGTGGTCTCGGCATAACTTCCGCAAGACTGAAATGTGGTTTCCGCGTAACCTCCCGATAGAGTCCACATGACTTCCGTGTGACTGTCGAGTGTTATTCGCATGGCTTCCGCGTGCTTTCCTCTTAACCCCCCCCCCCCATAATCTCCCTCACAACTTCCATATGACTTCCGCAGAGCCTCCGCATGACTTTCGCAGTGCAGAGGTGCAGCCAAGTGGGGGGGGGGGGGCACCCCCACCCCCTCAGCAACAGCATCCATTAGATCAAACGATAAATTGCGAAATTTCCACCAAGCAAAATCCTACATTTTCGGCCCGCTTAGCGCGCTAGCAGCTTCCTTTCTTTCCGTAAATGTTTGTTCGTCGGTCCTTTAGGAAAGCCATGGGTGTGCCACCGTTCGCATGACTTCCCCCCAGCCTCCGCATGTTGTTTGTTTATGGATGGTTTTTGCTTCTCTAACGCGAGCATTCACGAGCGCATTTTGTGCATCACATTTTACCATAGGGGTTTTGATAATTTCTAATGCATATCCATGCACCACGCACGTCATGTATAATTACGTTCTGCACCATGCATGTTCATGCATCCATGTCCTGCACCATACATATCCATGCATGCATGTCAGGCACCATGAATGCATCATGCATGTACGAGAAGCATGATTTCCATTAAAAGCAACTCTTAACCCTTCAGTCGAGTCTTTCCGATCAGATCCTCACGCCGTCTCGGAGGGTGGGTCGGTTAGTAACCCCCCTCTAAAATCCAAACTAAGCATCGCACAGAAACGAAAGAGGTGCCATCGGAAAGACTCGACGAGTAGGATCAGAGTCCACCCCCAAAACAATTTCTCCCAAAAGTGACGTCACCAGGGGGCTAGATTTTCAGGACACTTCACGACTTACTATTATGTTTTTGGCTCCAGGGAATTCATTTTTGGGGATATATGAAAGAAAAACAAACAATTGATTTGGAATGAGGAAAGGACAGCGAAATCGACCAGGGTTTTAATTGTTACCCCCCCCCCCCAAAAAAAATATTGGTAATTAAACATTTTGAGTTTCCAAGTTTTCTTTAATTTTCATTTTCCAATGGGTAGAGCAGGCCGAGAAACGTTGTTGGAAGTCAACTTGCTCCAACAAAAAATGCTTACTTTAGCCAGAATCCTGAATTTGAACTGCAATTTGATACATATGCAGAATATATATGTAGTCAAAAACGAAAAAATGAAAAATTTAAATGGTACGTTTTGTTGCATCCCAAAAGATAAGCAAGCGCTGAAAGTTTCATTAAAATATTTGTATCCGTTAAAGCGTGACGACTGGTTTAACTTTCTTGGCGGTAACCTCACTTGACCTTGACTAACTCGTTGACCCTAGATGAACTGACTTCAAAATTTTGAAACAGCGTGCTAAATTGATGTGGGAAAAGGTATGCTAAATTTGGGTGCGCTGCCGCGCGCCATTCGTTCATTATCCGCGAAAAATCTGAGGGGGACGGTTGAAGACCACCCCCCGAGACGGGACGGGTTAATGGAAATATTTTCTTCATAGTTAAACTGTTGAAGCCAATTGTCGTGCATGGGCTCCATGCAAATAGATGTGCATCTTTGACTTAACATTTTCATGGTTTTTCCATTTGTGCCCTTTTCCATCTCTCCATGTGGCTGCTTACCATTTGCACAACACTGAGCAGTGGCTCCGATTGAATGCTAGCGTATACGATGACAGTATTGATGTCATCGAGCTGCCAAATGTCAGTAATCATGTAATCAAACTGTCAAATGGCAGTACTGATGTCATCCAGCTGCCGAATGTTAGTAATCATGTAATCAAACTGTCAAATGGCAGTAGTGATGTCATCCAGCTGCCAAATGTCAGTAATCATGTAATCAAACTGTCAAATGGCAGTACTGATGTCATCCAGCTGCCGAATGTCAGTAATCATGTAATCAAACTGTGAAATGGCAGTAGTCATGTCACCAAGCTGCGAAATGTAACTTATCATGTCATGAAACTCCTTTGGGATTCCACATCACTGCATTTCGGCAAATACTCGGGTGCCTACTCGCCTGGGCATCGGCACATCTCCGGCAGGTATGAGTTGGTGGCAACAACTCCTCTGTGACAGGTATGAGTTAGTGGCGTCGGCTCCCCTGTGACAGGGATGAGTTAGTGCCATCGGCACATCTCCGGCAGGTATGAGTTGGTGGCAACAACTCCTCTGTGACAGGTGTGAGTTAGTGGCGACAACTCCTCTGTGACAGGTATGAGTTAGTGCCGTCGGCTCCCCTGTGACAGGGGTGAGTTAGTGCCATCGGCACATCTCCGGCAGGTATGAGTTGGTGGCAACAACTCCTCTGTGACAGGTGTGAGTTAGTGGCGACAACTCCTCTGTGACAGGTATGAGTTAGTGCCGTCGGCTTCCCTGTGACCGGGGGTGAGTTAGTGCCATCGGCACATCTCCGGCAGGTGTGAGTTGGTGGCAACAACTCCTCTGTGACAGGGATGAGTTAGTGGCGACAACTCCTCTGTGACAGGTGTGAGTTAGTGCCGTCGGCTCCCCTGTGACAGGGGTGAGTTAGTGTCATCGGTTCCCCTCCGGCAGGTGTGAGTTAGTGCCATCGGCTCCCCTCCGGCAGGTATGAGTTAGTGCCATCGGTTCCCCTCCGACAGGTGTGAGTTAGTGCCATCGGGTCCTCTGTGGCAGGTGGCAAAGATCAGTTGTACCACTGACCGTCATTCAGCTCGAGAGATTAGAGTCCTGAAACTCTTACGCCAAGCTGGTGCGTCTTCTAGCCAAGGTCTCCTGACAAATCACCAAGTCGACATCGACCACAGCTATTGCTGTCGGAAAAGCCAATAAATAGCCGGCTGTCCATGTGTGATAGCGCTGCAGCTGATGCCAGCCTTCGCCCCGTGTTTCAGCAACATCAGCCAAAACGCCATAGAGGACCCGCCCAAGGACGTGTTCCGTGGATTGACGTCACTCGAGCGGCTGTGAGTAGCGCACGAGATAACGGGTACCGTCACCACTTACTCGACACCAGAATCGCCACTGACTGGACACCAGAGTCACCACTTACTCGACACCAGAGTCGCCAATGACTCGGCATCAGAGTCGCCACTTACTCGACACCAGAGTCGCCACTGACTCGACACCAGAGTCGCCACTGACTCGACACCAGAGTCGCCACTGACTCGACATCAGAGTCGTCACTTACTCGACATCAGAGTCGCCACTGACGCTACCCCAGAGTCACCACTGACTGGACACCAGAGTCGCCACTGACTCGACACCAGAGTCGCTACTTACTCGGTACCAGAGTCGCCACTGACTCGACACCAGAGTCGCCACTTACTCGACACCAGAGTCGCCACTTACTCGACACCAGTGTCGCCACTGACTGGACACCAGAGTCACCACTGACTGGACACCAGAGTCACCACTGACTGGACACCAGAGTCACCACTGACTGGACACCAGAATCACCACTGACTGGACACCAGAGTCACCACTTACTCGACACCAGAGTCACCACTGACTCGACACCAGAGTCGCCACTGACGCTACCCCAGAGTCGCCACTGACTGGACACCAGAGTCACCACTGACTGGACACCAGAGTCGCCACTGACTCGACACCAGAGTCACCACTGACTCGACACCAGAGTCGCCACTTACTCGACACCAGAGTCACCACTTACTCGACACCAGAGTCGCCACTGACTCGACACCAGAGTCACCACTGACTCGACACCAGAGTCGCCACTTACTCGACACCAGAGTCACCACTTACTCGACACCAGAGTCGCCACTGACTCGACACCAGAGTCGCCACTGACTGGACACCAGAGTCGCCACTGACTCGACACCAGAGTCGCCACGGTCTTGCAAGACGGCAGGGCTCCGCAGCCAGTAAAATGACACTTGTGCTTTTTGCTGTGCCATGTTAAAATCCGCTATGGCCTGCTGTGCCATTGCCGGCCCTTCGTAGCACAGTTGCATGCATATATATATATATATATATATATATATATATATATATATATATATATATATATATATATATATATATATATATATATATATATTTATATATATATATATATATATATATATATATATATATATATATATATATATATATATATATATATGTATATATATATATATACATACATATATTTAACATACATTTATCCCACTAGTTCGCATCATGTCTCTTTCCCTCTCCCTCTCCCTCACCATTCCATCTATGTATGTTTCCATACGCCTTTCTTCCCCTCCCGTTATTCCTTTCGCCTTCTGTCTGTCCACGTCTGTCCACTAATCCCGGCCCTAAATGTCGCGTGACCGCCTCCGCAGAGAGACGGACCGGTTCGAGCTGTGCTGTCTGGCGCGCCACGTGGCCGCCTGTCTGCCAGCCGCCGACGAGTTCTCCAGCTGCGAGGACCTCATGTCCAACATGGTGCTGCGCTGCTGCATCTGGGCGCTGGGTGCCGTCGCGCTGGTCGGCAACCTGCTGGTCATGTGCTGGCGCGGCCTGCACAAAACCAGCAACAAGGTGAGCGGCTCACACAGCCAGCAGTCGGGTGAGAGTACAGCGCCGGCCACTGCCAATGACCCGGTCTGCAACACTGATATTTGAACATCATTAACACTGTGTAAGTACATTATGAGTCCATGCAATGGTACGATAGCAAATTATGGGTGATACTGCGCGAGTGGAAGTATAATGGTACGAAAGTGAAGACACCAATGCAAATACCAGAACAAGAAAAAGCATGTCAGAACTCAAATGTCAGAAAAAAGCAGCAATTTGCGTTACTTCCTGCCCAAGTCGTATGATTCTTGACAATAGATGCAAGGGAGTGCAAAATAATCTCGACAATTGTTTGCCTGTAACATTTGAATATTTTCAGTTTTTCTCGCACTAGTTTGTAGCATTGCATAATGTATGAAGCATCATGTCAAGAATGAAAGGCATTAACTTTAGGATGACTATGCACGACAGCAGAGGAATTTTAAGGAGATATTTGTGCTGTTTTAGCCAACTTCCGGCCGCATTTTACGTCTGTTCTATGTAGGGTAGCGTGGAAGGCTCCATAATATAGCTGTTACGGTTATGGATGAACATTTAATATTTCAGGATGTAGGATGTTGCACGACTGAGGATTATGCTGGAGACTATCAACCGAGGAACCATCAATGATCTTCCCCATCAGCACTCTCTCTCTCTCTCTCTCTCTCTCTCTCTCTCTCTCTCTCTCTCTCTCTCTCTCTCTCTCTCTCTCTCTCTCTCTCTCTCTCTCTCTCTCTCTCTCTCTCTCTCTCTCTCTCTCTCTCTCTCTCTCTCTCTCTCTCTCTCTCTCTCTCTCTCTCTATCTCTCTCTCTCTCTCTCTCTCTCTCTCTCTCTCTCTCTCTCTCTCTCTCTCTCTCTCTCCGCCTCACGTACACTCCCTGCCACAGGTACACTCGTTCCTGATTTTGAACCTGGCGTTCAGCGACTGTCTGATGGGCGTGTACCTGCTGCTGATCGGCGTGGCCGACCTGTACTACCGCGGCCGCTACTCGGTGGTGGAGCGCAGCTGGCGCAGCTCGCGGCTCTGCCACCTGGCCGGCTTCGTCAGCACATTCTCCTCCGAGCTCAGCGTGTTCACACTCACAGGTCAGCGGCTTCACACCTCTATATCTATCTCTATCACTCATAAGTCAGCGGCTACGCACACTCATAGGTCAGCGGCTTCACGTCTCACAGGTCAGCGGCTCTGCCACCTGGCCGTCTTCGTCAGCACATTCTCCTCCGAGCTCAGCGTGTTCACACTCACAGGTCAGCGGCTTCACACCTCACAGGTCAGCGGCTGTGCACACTCATAGGTCAGCGGCTTCACGTCTCACAGGTCAGCGGCTCTGCCACCTGGCCAGCTTCGTCAGCACATTCTCCTCCGAGCTCAGCGTGTTCACAATCACAGGTCAGCGGCTGCACACAAACACAGGTCAGCGGCTTCACACCTCATAGATCAGCGGCTCTGCCATCGTCACTTGAGCATCGTCCGACATCGCCGCCCCCCCCCCACTTGTCCACTTGAGCATCGTCCCCTCCACACCTGTCCACTTGAGCATCGTCTCACATCGTCCCCCACACTTCCGGTCGCTCCTACTCCTCCGACCATGCCATTCGCATAGCAGTGGCACTGGCATTGCAAGTAGTTCACTGGTCAGTGTGAATGGTGTTCACATTCGCGGACCATTGTGTTCACACTCGCAGTAACAGTAGTAGTGAGATCTACAAGGTATGGACAAGTGATGGACAGGGGATGGATTTGGCTCCCCGCAAAGTTCACCTTAGCAGTGCGGGATGATATTCCACACCACATGGTGCGGGGTGGTGTCAACTTGACCCTCCAACAACTTGTGTTCTAATGAAGATAGAGAGATTCTGGATTTGGCATTGCGTATCTGCTTGATCTTTTGTGGTAACTTCAAGTGTTTTATATACATATCTGTCAGGTCGAGCAGGCCGGTGTCTGTGTACTGTCAGTCGCCTCTCTCCGCCATAGTTTCAGAACCATGATCGTAAAACAAATGTGTGCTTCAATATCAATGACGTGCAAGCTGAATACGAAGCTTAGCACAGTTGATACGTGACCACCTGAGGCGAATCTCTCCTGCTGCGGAGATGTTGTAGCGAGCTTAGAAGTTGTCGGAACTATCGGCGTTGTCGCGGACCACCGTATGGGGTAGCGTTCTCATACGAACGCCATCACTGCCAAATGCACAGGCATGAGCATATAGTGCTTAGGAACGCGCGACATGTAATCGCGGAAGGTGCAACACCTGCAATTGTGTAGGTGCTCGTCATATCTGTGCTACACTAGTGCACAGTCACGTGCGGATCGTGTAACGGCACTGAGACTCGCAGTGTTTTACAGCAAGTCACCAGCTTGTGCGCGCTTCGGCTGCGGCGGTCGGCATAGTGGCTACTCATCGGACATTGTGCGGCATCTCGGATGGATGAACGACAAATAGCCGTCGAGTATCATACCGCACGCGCAGTTCGTCTGGCTATGTCACCACAGCACTCTTGTTATGCTAGCTGGCACTATCGACCACCACGCCAGCCAACGGCACTGTACCTCACAAGAAGAACTGTCAGCACCACATTAGCACGCCTACAAACAGAGGCTGACAGACGCCGGATACGCTATGGAGGTGTCAACGCGTGGAAAAGCCAGACTGAACGCAGCACGCCAAGCTTCTCATCCCAGCTGACGTGTGAGAGCGTGTCGCCGACGGTGGTGGAGTTGTCGGGCTGTGCCGCCGACAGTGGTGAAGTTGTCGGGCCGACCTGTGTCGCCGACACTGGTGAAGTTGTCGGGCCGACCTGTGTCGCCGACACTGGTGAAGTTGTCGCGCCGACCTGTGTCGCCGACGTTGGTGAAGTTGTTGGGCCGTGTTGTGTCGCCTACCGTAACGAGCCGTTCCAGTCCGTCCTCGCTGTACCCGTGGTGTCATTCCTGCATGGTTTTCTTCTGTCGATATGTTGAGCATAAAGTCACCACCATGCATGGACGTCGGTGAATACAATCATGGATGCATAGTCAACAGAGCATTGGTCAATTGTTCAGCTGTGTGGCACCTCGAAGGAGTTAGCTATCACCTTCCGTACCTTGTGTTAGCTATCACCAGAATCGTAATTGATCACAATTTCACTTAATTGTGTCACAAGAAAAGACCACCTCGTCGCTGGTTGCCACATGCTTGGTGCACATTGCCAAGCAGCTGGTGTGTTTGCTCAAACCACTGAGAGCGGTACCTTTGGACCAGTGTACCTGTGTACCTGTGCCTGACAGCGGTACACTGGGGGGGGGGGGGGACATCAGAACAGTTGGTGTGTACGCACACCTCCTGAGAGCGGTACACTGGATCAGTTTGCCTGTGTACCTGTACCTGGTCGCAGTACACTGGATGGATATCATTAGTGTACTAGGTATGTGTGCCCTATGCATGCAGTCCACATTTGGTGTCGCTGGTGTCTGGGCTGTGTGTGGGTGTCTCCAGGCTGTGTCCGGATGTCCCCGGCCTGTGTGTTGGTATCTCCGGGGTGTGTCCGGATGTCTCCTGGCTGTGTCCGGATGTCTCCGGGCTGTGTCCGGATGTCTCCGGGTTGTGTGTGGATGTCTCCTGGCTGTGTCCGGATGTCTCCAGGCTGTGTGTGGGTATAAAGACATAAAGACATAAAAGATTAGTGCAACTATGAGCCACAAGGGCCCTTCTTGGTTGCACTCTGTACACTGAACCAGTTGCCCACCGAAGCTGTCAATCAGCCCTCCCTGTAATACTGAAAAGCAAGCCCTCTATTCTTATAATGATTGTCTATGCTGTTTTTAAAGATGTTCAATGTGCTGCTACTGACGATGTTTCTGGCAGCTGGTTCCAGTGTTCTACTACCCTGTTTGTGAAGAAAGTTTGCCTTAACCTTGTTCTGCTGTGGTTAACTTTAATTTTGAATTTATGACCTCTAATTGCATCATTTCTGTTAAATTCAAACATTTCCCCAAGGTATCCCCTCTCCAGACCATGGACAAATTTAAAGACCTCGATGAGATCTCCTCTCAGCCTTCTATATCTAAGTGAAAACATATTCAATTTCTTCAATCTTTCCTCATATGCCAGGTTGCTTATGCCATTAACCATTTTTGTAGCCCTCTTTTGTACTCTCTCTAAAAGCCAACAATCTTTTTCATAGCTAGGAGACCAAGCTTGGATGCACTATTCCAAATGTGGCCTGACGTATGCACAGTAGAGCTTCCTGATCACTTCCTCACTTCTGTATGATACATTCCTATTTATAGCCCCTAGCATTCTCAGTGCCTTCTTCCTGGATTCCTTGGTCTGTTCTGATTCCCCCAGTTTTGTGTTTAGAATAATACCTAAATCCTTCTCCTGTTGAGTCACTGATAGCACTTGGCCACCCATCAAGTATGGAGCCTTCATATGCTGCTTACCTACATGCATGATTTTGCACTTATCAAACTTTAATTTAATTTGCCATTCTTCGGACCACTTCACAAGTTCGTCTAAGTCTTTTTGCAGCGAGATATGCTCATCCTGACCTGTTATTGCCCTAAAGACCTTCAAATCATCCGCAAATTTCAAAACTTTACTGCTTAGGCCACTTTCAATGTTATTTACAAATATAATGAACAGCAATGGCCCTAGTACTGACCCCTGGGGGACTCCACTAAGAACATTTTGCCATGATGATTTTGTACCATTTAGAATCACTCTTTGCTGTCTATCTGAAAGCCACAACTCTATCCATTTTAAGATGCTACCTGCAATACCATGGGACTGAAGCTGTATCATTAACCGTTTATGGGGTACCTTGTCAAAGGCCTTACTAAAGTCAAGATATGCTACATCAACCTGATTTCCCTGATCAAATTGTTCTGTGGCGAAGTTCAAAAAGACCAAGAGGTTTGTGAGACACGATCGTCCTTTTCTAAACCCATGTTGAGTATCTTGAATCAATCTGCTACCTTCCAGATAACTAACTATTCTATCCTTGATAATTGATTCGAGTACCTTACAGACTAGGGATGTGAGACTTATTGGCCTATAGTTTTCAACTTTCCCGCTTTCTCCTTTCTTGAAAATAGGAACTACATTTGCCCTTTTCCCATCGGTTGGAATTTCATTTTGTGAAACTGATCTACAAAATATTATACTAAGTGGAAATGCCAGTTCCTTTTCAGTTTCCCGCAACACCCTAGCATAAATTTCATCAGGTCCTGCTGCTTTGTTTGGCTTTATTTTCCTGATATGATTGTAAACAACATCACTATCAATGAAATCAACATAATTTGTCAGGTCCCATGTCACTGAACTATGGTGTACGGTCGGCAGATTGGCCATATCTTCCAATGTAAACACTGATTTGAACTGCTTGCTCAGCTCCTCAACCATCTCACTATCCTCACCCAATGTAGTCCCGTTTACTTCCAGTGGACCAATTGTGCTATAAACTTTACTCAGCTTGTAGAAACTAAAGAACTTTTTACTGTCCCCATTACAGTTTCTAGCTAAATCCAGTTCCTTTGCTCGCTTTGCTGCTCTGGTTTTTTGCTTCACAGTGTCTCTAACTTTTCGATACGCCTTTAGATTAACGACATTTGAGGCTTCTTTAAAAACTCTAAATGCAGTTTTCTTAGCCTTAATTGCTTTTATCAAGTCTGGTGTAAGCCATGCTGGCTTTCCTACCCTTCTTTTGCGTCTTTGCTTTTGGGGGACATGTCTAATCTGATTTTCCTTCAAGTAAGATTTGAACTTTTCCCACATTTCACAGGCATTTAAATTGCAGAATTATTATCTCCGGGCTGTGTTCAGATGTCTCCGGGCTGTGTGTGGATGTCTCCGGGCTGTGTCCGGATGTCTCCGGGCTGTGTGAGGATGTCTCCGGGTTGTGTGTGGATGTCTCCGGGCTGTTTGAGGATGTCTCCGGGCTGTGTGTGGGTGTCTCCGGGTTGTGTGTGCATGTCTCCGGGCTGTGTGTGGGTGTTTCCGGGTTGTGTGTGGATGTCTCCGGGCTGTTTGAGGATGTCTCCGGGCTGTGTGTGGGTGTCTCCGGGCTGTGTCCGGATGTCTCCAGGTTGTGTGTGGATGTCTCCGGGCTGTGTGAGGATGTCTCCGGGCTGTGTCCGGATGTCTCCGGGTTGTGTCCGGATGTCTCCGGGCTGTGTATGGATGTCTCCGGGCTGTGCCCGGATGTCTCCAGGCAGTGTACGGGTGATACCGAGCTGTGTGAGAGTGTATCCAGCCCGTGTGCCGGTGGGCACCCTCGAGATGGTGCATCACAGGACCAGTGCCGATGCTGGTCGGCCTCGGTCGGCTTCGTCCCAGCGGTGTTGCAGCGGATCCGGATCACAAAGATCACCTCCCGTTGCAGTGATTACACTGGATCGGTTTCTGGTGATCATCTTCCCGTTCCACCTGGACCGGCTGGAGATGGCACGCACGCGGCTCATCATGCTCATCGGCTGGATCGGGGTCGCTCTGCTGGCGGCGTCGCCGCTGCTGCCGCTCCGCTACTTCAGGTCAGGTAGTCACACACACACACACACACACACACACACACACCTGCCCTGTTTCAGGTGAGGCAACACACACCTGCTCTGCTTTACGTCAGGCCACACACACTTTCCCTGCCTCAGGTCAGGCAACACACATACCTGCCCTGCTTCAGGTCGAGCACATGCAAACCGGTCGTGTTTCACGTCAGAACAAACTCACACACATGCCTTGCTACCGGTCAGTTCACACACACTTGCTCTGCTTCAGGTCAGACCACATAGATCTGCTGTGTTTCACGTCAGGCCTCGCGCACACCTGCCATGTTTCAGGTACGCTGTGTGATTTCAGCTATCCAGGATGGAGTTTCAATGCAATTTTTTTCGCTTCCAAAGTTTCGTGGCGGAATGAATTTCGATGATTTTTCCCCTTTCTTTTGCTTTATTTTTCTTCAAGACTGATTTACAAAGCTACAGGTGGGAAAGGCATTATGAATTGTAAGGTTTACATTTTTTCTCGACACCAGATTTTTAATATTTTCCCGACAGCACAGGCCGCCAGAAGCCAAACCAGATCCCGGCCACCTCCTTTCGGTTCAATTATTTGTACGAGAAATAAGAGCAAACGCGAGTGGCGCCGGCGCCAAGATCAGAAGGCGGCTCCAGTAACAACATCCGGGGCAAACCCGAGTAATGGTTTGGCACCTTCAGCTGGCAGACAGGGGTCCAAACACCAGCTGGACCACCTCCGGAAGAAGGCTCATCGGTCCGTGAGGTCGATGCCACGGATCTCGAGCAGTCACCACCCAATCCAGAACGTTCTAGAACGCCATGAAGGCCCCAGGCGGCTTGACGATGCGAGTGGCCTGTGGGAAGAATACTCTACGAATCAAAAGCGCAAGCTCACCCCGAAGCCCTGGGAGTGGGTACAGAAAAAAAGGAGTTGGAGCAATAGCAAGTTCAAGAGAACAGAACAGGACAGACAGGAGGAAGAGAGAGAGAGCGAGAGACGCAGAGGGGACTCGAAGACGCGGGGCGGTGGACGCCGGACCGACGCCTCAGGGGCGTCCAGCGGTGGCCAGATGGCTGGGTTTTCGGATGGATGAGAGGAAGTACTCAGCCGAGGCCACTCATCACTCACCATCACCATGTGAGTGCTGCTCGGTATCATGTAGCTTATCCACCACCACCACCGTCCCAGCTTAACCAGCCCCACCGGCGCTGGCGTCTTCCGCGTAGAGTGTGGGGGGGGGGGGCGTGTGTGTGTGTTGGCGAAAATTGTGCGTGTGTTTAAATAGAAATAGTTGTCCCAATGTTGAAGTGTACGTGTAATGTCTTTCTTTTTTTCTTTTCTATATTAGCGTAGCATAAATTAACATATGGATTGTATTCAATGTGACGGGAGTTGGAGTCCCCTGGATTCCAAATAAATACCTGGACGCAACTTCGCCTGTCTAATCTGACCTATGGCAAACATTGCCAAACTCGCTTCCTGATTCGATACTGAATAATAGGCAAGGTAAATTAAATGTGATACAGTTTGTGAGTACACAATTGATGTCATTATCAACGAAAACACAGGTTGTGGTCTGGACCTAAATGCAGCTGGTTGGAAATAATAGTACTTCTGAAGGGGCATACCTTGATCGGATGGCATTTGTTGAAAATCCCCTGCAATGATATGCCATCGTTTCACTCTCAGTCGCTGTCTCTTGATTTCAGTCTAAATATCCTTCTGCTTCTATCATTGTTTTGATCTCACTCTCGGGCTAACACTTGGTCGCAGTTTAGTTGTCCGTCCCTGGCATGGTCACCATCTCGGTCTCTGTCTTATGATTTCGGTCCATGCATCGGTCTGTTTGTGGTTTTTTCCCCCGGACGAATTCATGGCACATAGGGGATGGCCGCAAGAAGAATTTGACGACCCACGCAGATATAGCGAGAAAGACAACCCGCCAGCTGCCCTCCTATGGGCGATGTGTCCTCGGGCGTCGACCGTGATAAGCCATTGATCCTCCCTTCCTCAGTGTGTGTGGGCGGATGTCGAAAGGGCGCAATGACGAAACTCTCCTGATTGTTACTCTCGGGCATCAGTCAAGGGGCAACTGTTAACTGGGCTCAGGTATCTCTTGACCGCAAAATCCCGCTGGCCTCTGCGATCCAGGGGTGCAGGTGAGGTGTGAACATGGTATGCATGTGGGAGGGGCCGATAGAGGGGCCACCACATTGCGTTCGCCGGAAGTCTGGCGCCAGACTTCCGGCGAACGCAAAGTCTGGCGCCAGACTTCAGGGCATAGGGAAAACACTGCCCGGTAATTTGTCCATCCCCGAACTCTGCACGTGGGCACGGTTGGTGCAGACAGTTCGAGGGACACGTGGACGGGTTTGGTATGCCATAAGCCCCGAGGCCAAAGAGGTAGGGCCGGCTAGGATATGCAGACGACCAGGGACGTACCCAACGTGGTAGGGATCCGTGCCCGCCCGTGGGATACGTCAGACCCGGTCGCACGTCTTCAACGTGTAAGGCCCGGCGTGGCGTCGATTGAATAATGTTAGGCACGTTGGCCATTGATACCTGAGTTCAGTCATACGACAGCACAGAAGCCCAGGGAAAGTTTCACCGCCCAGTTGTGCCGAGCCTTAAGGGCAGTAACGACAATAGACGCAAATTACGCAAATAGGAGAGTCGCGTCAGCCATTTACAAGTAGATCTCGGAGCGGGTAATTAATATGCGTTCGGGACTAAGTCCCCAGTGAAATGGAATACGACTCGCTAAGTGCTTGCGTAACACTGGAGGGAAAAATTGTGGGCGAACTCGTTTTTGTCGTATTCTTAGGGACCGAATGATCGTGCGGAATGAAAAGAGCGAGTGACTGTTGCATAAATGCTTAAAGGTAGTTTTAAGGACCAGTGGAGTTGGTTCGAATTCAACGCAAGTATTCAGCGGTCAGAAACACCACTGCCAAAATTGTATTGGATGCTACCCGGGCCATGCTTGCATCTGGCTACCCCAGAACGTCGATGCTGTGCGTGTGCGGGGGTGGGGTGAGTGGATGGTGGATGTGCTGTGTTGTCTTCGGGTACCCGGGTGGGTCCTGTAAATTGATGAGTGCCGGCGGCGGTGGCAGTGCCCATGTTGTGTACCCGAATCATAACCATCCGACAGTGTCACGTCACACCCAAAGCCCACAACCCCTCCTCGCTACATGACCAGCCGGGCGCACTCACGGGCGTATGCTATGTGGATAGAAGCCTGGTCTCGCTAAAACAAATTAGTGTAGTGGTGGCGACGGACCGCAGAAGGGTTGGAAGGATGTCGGAGCGGTTGCAGAAGTTGTTGGCGAGGTGGACGACTCCCCGGTAACCAGCCAGCCGGCGCGGCGGCGGCCAGCCGCAGTCATCCGCCGGCAACCATCAGCCGCCCCGGCACCGGCCACCCACCACCCAGCCACCAACCACCCAATGCCCAGAACCCGTTCCGGCACCGCCCAGCCCGACGTGGCCCGGACCCCCTACACAATTGATGCTTGTTATCGGCAGTCAGTTTTAGGCAGAGATCTGCTTACGGTGAGGTGTTTCGCAGAGGTGCAAAAATGCTCAAATTTTCCGCTCACGAAACATCAGAACGCATATTTTGTTGTGAACATTAATGTTGTAAGCAATACAAATGTGGTTCCTTTTTGAGCAGGACGTCAGAGTTCGTAATTTTCCAATATCCATATAGCCTTGCACGAAACATTGACCCTGAGGCCGTTCGCCCCCTGTTCTATAATCCGTGGCGTCGTTTTCCTGCAAGGCAAGGCAATCCCCAGCTAATCATTCCTATAGAACGCTACATTTGTCGCGTGAGTAACAGCACACTACCGACGATCCCAGTTACTACGCTGCCGAGAACAGTAGAAGCATGGTGTTCGGTGCGCCGCACAGCGGTGTGGAGACGTGGCGGTGGGTTTCCAGAGGCTTCTACTGCCGGTCGGGAGTGTGTCTGGCAGCAGTGTGATGACGTGGCGGTGGGTTTTCAGAGGCTTCTACTGCCGGTCGGGAGTGTGTCTGGCAGCGGTGTGGAGACGTGGCGGTGGGTTTCCAGAGGCTTCTACTGCCGGTCGGGAGTGTGTCTGGCAGCAGTGTGATGACGTGGCGGTGGGTTTTCAGAGGCTTCTACTGCCGGTCGGGAGTGTGTCTGGCAGCAGTGTGATGACGTGGCGGTGGGTTTTCAGAGGCTTCTACTGCCGGTCGGGAGTGTGTCTGGCAGCAGTGTGATGACGTGGCGGTGGGTTTTCAGAGGCTTCTACTGCCGGTCGGGAGTGTGTCTGGCAGCAGTGTGATGACGTGGCGGTGGGTTTTCAGAGGCTTCTACTGCCGGTCGGGAGTGTGTCTGGCAGCAGTGTGGTGACGTGGCGGTGGGTTTTCAGAGGCTTCTACGGCCGGTCGGGCGTGTGTCTGGCGCTGCACATCACACCCGACTACCCTCCCGGATGGGAGTACTCCGTCTTCGTGTTCCTCAGTAAGTGGCGCCATTTCTCACGTGCGAACGGAATCCGGCGCGCCCGGCCGGCTGCAGGCGCCGAGCCCTCCGTTTTGTGTTCGAGAACTGGCGACCATCGTGCCGCGGCTGCTACATGGGTCGCTATCGCTCCTGGACAGCTGGCCGGCTGCCACATGGATCGTCACTGCTCCTGGACAGCTGGGCAGCTGCCACATGGGTCGCCACTGCTCCTGGGGCAGCTGGCCAGCTGCCACATGGATCGCCACTGCTCCTGGGCAGCTGGCCAGCTGCCACATGGATCGCCACTGCTCCTGGGCAGCTGGCCAGCTGCCACATGGGTCGTCACTGCTCCTGGGCAGCTGGCCAACTGCCACATGGGTCGCCACTGCTCCTGGGGCAGCTGGCCAGCTGCCACATGGGTCGCCACTGCTCCTGGGCAGCTGGCCAGCTGCCACATGGATCGCCACTGCTCCTGGGCAGCTGGCCGGCTGCCACATGGATCGCCAGCGCTGCTGTATCGGGGAAGCTGGCCGGGCAAATGGAACGCTTCTACTTCAATAAATCACACTATGTGTCGGGAAGATGGTGTTCTATTTGTCTAACAGTGAAAATTATCTTCAGCGGCATTCCATCAAAGGAAACTGATGAGGATCTGCACAGCATTAATGGGTTAGAAGGTCCAAAATATGAGGTAGACGGAAGGAAATATTTGCTCGTTGCTTGAACTGTCACGTTTTTCGGATTCCCACCTCGCTGAGTCGCGTCATTCTCCAGTATGCGCCTGAGCGGGGCGACCTATCACGCAACTACTGTCATTGCACCTGTGTGTTCTCGAATTACCTTGAGTTACAAGCATATACTAACTACTCTTGTTTGTTTATTGGTTGGTTCACGACACACTTTATGCACATTCACGGCTAATGGCGCCGCCCACACTGTTTCGCCAGTGGGCCGCGGGATTGGGAAATGTCCTGAGTGGCGCTAGAGTCGAACCCGGGACCTTTGGTACCCATAGCCCGACACCTTAACCACTCGGCCATCCCCGCCCCATATACTAACTACTCACTTTTCAACTAAGTACTCGATCGAAGAGTTGGCATTACTGAATCGTAATTGATAGAATCTTACTTGGTCGAATCATGTCTGATCGAATCGTATCTACTATCTGATCATATCATATCGTGTGGTGTCGTATCGTATTGTATCATATCGCATCGTATCGTATCGTATCGCGTTCGGCCTCTACTGGCGGCATGGACGGCCTGATTATCCAAACGACGGAGTTTTCGAACGACCTATGCTCCACTTCCAGCAGCTAAAAAAGGCGTCAGAATTTACGATGGATTTACGGCGACCGCGAAACCGACGAACCGATGGCGTGCGATCTGAAGTCACATAAAATCGCGAATTATACTGCTACTGTCGAGGCCGAAGGCCGGGTGGGTCTACTCCCGTACTCAGTCGACAGGCTACTGTCGAGGCCGAAGGCCGGGTGGGTCTACTCCCGTACACAGTCGACAGGCTACTGTCGAGGGCGAAGGCCGGGTGGGTCTACTCCCGTACACAGTCGACAGGCTACTGTCGAGGGCGAAGGCCGGGTGGGTCTACTCCCGTACACAGTCGACAGGCTACTATCGAGGGCGAAGGCCGGGAGTGTCTACTCCCGTACACAGTCGACAGGCTACTGTCGAGGCCGAAGGCCGGGTGGGTCTACTCCCGTACACAGTCGACAGGCTACTGTCGAGGGCGAAGGCCGGGTGGGCCTACTCCCGTACACAGTCGACAGGCTACTGTCGAGGGTGAAGGCCGGGTGGGTCTACTCCGGTACACAGTCAACAGGCTACTGTCGAGGGCGAAGGCAGAGTGGGTCTACTCCCGTACACAGTCGACAGGCTACTGTCGAGGGCGAAGGCCGGGTGGGTCTACTCCCGTACACAGTCGACAGGCTACTGTCGAGGGCGAAGGCCGGGTGGGTCTACTCCCGTACACAGTCGACAGGCTACTGTCGAGGGCGAAGGCCGGGTGGGCCTACTCCCGTACACAGTCGACAGGCTACTGTCGAGGGTGAAGGCCGGGTGGGTCTACTCCGGTACACAGTCGACAGGCTACTGTCGAGGGCGAAGGCCGGGTGGGCCTACTCCCGTACACAGTCGACAGGCTACTGTCGAGGGTGAAGGCCGGGTGGGTCTACTCCGGTACACAGTCAACAGGCTACTGTCGAGGGCGAAGGCAGAGTGGGTCTACTCCCGTACACAGTCGACAGGCTACTGTCGAGGGCGAAGGCCGGGTGGGTCTACTCCCGTACACAGTCGACAGGCTACTGTCGAGGGCGAAGGCCGGGTGGGTCTACTCCCGTACACAGTCGACAGGCTACTGTCGAGGGTGAAGGCCGGGTGGGTCTACTCCCGTACACAGTCGACAGGCTACTGTCGAGGGCGAAGGCCGGGTGGGTCTACTCCCGTACACAGTCGACAGGCTACTGTCGAGGGCCAAGGCCGGGTGGGTCTACTCCCGTACACAGTCGACAGGCTACTGTCGAGGGCGAAGGCCGGGTGGGTCTACTCCCGTACACAGTCGACAGGCTACTGTCGAGGGCGAAGGCCGGGTGGGTCTACTCCCGTACACAGTCAACAGGCTACTGTCGAGGGCGAAGGCCGGGTGGGTCTACTCCCGTGCACAGTCGACAGGCTACTGTCGAGGGCGAAGGCCGGGTGGGTCTACTCCCGTACACAGTCGACAGGCTACTGTCGAGGGCGAAGACCGGGTGGGTCTACTCCCGTACACAGTCGACAGGCTACTGTCGAGGGCGAAGGCCGAGTGGGTCTACTCCCGTACACAGTCGACAGGCTACTGTCGAGGGTGAAGGCCGGGTGGGTCTACTCCCGTACACAGTCGACAGGCTACTGTCGAGGGCGAAGGCCGGGTGGGTCTACTCCCGTACACAGTCGACAGGCTACTGTCGAGGGCGAAGGCCGGGTGGCCCTACTCCCGTACACAGTCGACAGGCTACTGTCGAGGGCGAAGGCCGGGTGGGCCTACTCCCGTACACAGTCAACAGGCTACTGTCGAGGGCGAAGGTCGGGTGGGTCTACTCCCGTACACAGTCGACAGGCTACTGTCGAGGGCGAAGGTCGGGTGGGTCTACTCCCGTACACAGTCGACAGGCTACTGTCGAGGGCGAAGGCCGGGTGGGTCTACTCCCGTACACAGTCGACAGGCTACTGTCGAGGGCCAAGGCCGGGTGGGTCTACTCCCGTACACAGTCGACAGGCTACTGTCGAGGGCGAAGGCCGGGTGGGTCTACTCCCGTACACAGTCGACAGGCTACTGTCGAGGGAGAAGGCCGGGTGGGTCTACTCCCGTACACAGTCAACAGGCTACTGTCGAGGGCGAAGGCCGGGTGGGTCTACTCCCGTGCACAGTCGACAGGCTACTGTCGAGGGCGAAGGCCGGGTGGGTCTACTCCCGTACACAGTCGACAGGCTACTGTCGAGGGCGAAGACCGGGTGGGTCTACTCCCGTACACAGTCGACAGGCTACTGTCGAGGGCGAAGGCCGAGTGGGTCTACTCCCGTACACAGTCGACAGGCTACTGTCGAGGGTGAAGGCCGGGTGGGTCTACTCCCGTACACAGTCGACAGGCTACTGTCGAGGGCGAAGGCCGGGTGGGTCTACTCCCGTACACAGTCGACAGGCTACTGTCGAGGGCGAAGGCCGGGTGGGCCTACTCCCGTACACAGTCGACAGGCTACTGTCGAGGGCGAAGGCCGGGTGGGCCTACTCCCGTACACAGTCAACAGGCTACTGTCGAGGGCGAAGGTCGGGTGGGTCTACTCCCGTACACAGTCGACAGGCTACTGTCGAGGGCGAAGGTCGGGTGGGTCTACTCCCGTACACAGTCGACAGGCTACTGTCGAGGGCCAAGGCCGGGTGGGTCTACTCCCGTATACAGTGGACAGGCTACTGTCGAGGGCGAAGGTCGGGTGGGTCTACTCCCGTACACAGTCGACAGGCTACTGTCGAGGGCGAAGGCCGGGTGGGTCTACTCCCGTACACAGTCGACAGGCTACTGTCGAGGGCGAAGGTCGGGTGGGTCTACTCCCGTACACAGTCGACAGGCTACTGTCGAGGGCGAAGGCCGGGTGGGTCTACTCCCGTACACAGTCGACAGGCTACTGTCGAGGGCGAAGGTCGGGTGGGTCTACTCCCGTACACAGTCGACAGGCTACTGTCGAGGGCGAAGGCCGGGTGGGTCTACTCCCGTACACAGTCGACAGGCTACTGTCGAGGGCGAAGGCCGGGTGGGCCTACTCCCGTACACAGTCGACAGGCTACTGTCGAGGGCGAAGGCCGGGTAGGTCTACTCCCGTACACAGTCGACAGGCTACTGTCGAGGGCGAAGGCCGGGTGGGTCTACTCCCGTACACAGTCGACAGGCTACTGTCGAGGGCGAAGGCCGGGTGGGTCTACTCCCGTACACAGTCGACAGGCTACTGTCGAGGGCGAAGGCCGGGTAGGTCTACTCCCGTACACAGTCGACAGGCTACTGTCGAGGGTGAAGGCCGGGTGGGTCTACTCCCGTACACAGTCGACAGGCTACTGTCGAGGGCGAAGGCCGGGTGGGTCTACTCCCGTACACAGTCGACAGGCTACTGTCGAGGGCGAAGGCCGGGTGGGTCTACTCCCGTACACACACGACAGGCTACTGTCGAGGGCGAAGGCCGGGTGGGTCTACTCCCGTATACAGTCGACAGGCTACTGTCGAGGGCCAAGGCCGGGTGGGTCTACTCCCGTACACAGTCGACAGGCTACTGTCGAGGGCGAAGGTCGGGTGGGTCTACTCCCGTACACAGTCGACAGGCTACTGTCGAGGGCCAAGGCCGGGTGGGTCTACTCCCGTACACAGTCGACAGGCTACTGTCGAGGGCGAAGGCCGGGTGGGTCTACTCCCGTACACAGTCGACAGGCTACTGTCGAGGGCGAAGGCCGGGTGGGCCTACTCCCGTACACAGTCAACAGGCTACTGTCGAGGGTGAAGGCCGGGTGGGTCTACTCCCGTACACAGTCGACAGGCTACTGTCGAGGGCCAAGGCCGGGTGGGTCTACTCCCGTACACAGTCGACAGGCTACTGTCGAGGGCGAAGGCCGGGTGGGTCTACTCCCGTACACAGTCGACAGGCTACTGTCGAGGGCGAAGGCCGGGTGGGTCTACTCCCGTACACACACGACAGGCTACTGTCGAGGGCGAAGGCCGGGTGGGTCTACTCCCGTATACAGTCGACAGGCTACTGTCGAGGGCCAAGGCCGGGTGGGTCTACTCCCGTACACAGTCGACAGGCTACTGTCGAGGGCGAAGGTCGGGTGGGTCTACTCCCGTACACAGTCGACAGGCTACTGTCGAGGGCCAAGGCCGGGTGGGTCTACTCCCGTACACAGTCGACAGGCTACTGTCGAGGGCGAAGGCCGGGTGGGTCTACTCCCGTACACAGTCGACAGGCTACTGTCGAGGGCGAAGGTCGGGTGGGTCTACTCCCGTACACAGTCGACAGGCTACTGTCGAGGGCGAAGGCCGGGTGGGTCTACTCCCGTATACAGTCGACAGGCTACTGTCGAGGGCCAAGGCCGGGTGGGTCTACTCCCGTACACAGTCGACAGGCTACTGTCGAGGGCGAAGGTCGGGTGGGTCTACTCCCGTACACAGTCGACAGGCTACTGTCGAGGGCGAAGGCCGGGTGGGCCTACTCCCGTACACAGTCAACAGGCTACTGTCGAGGGTGAAGGCCGGGTGGGTCTACTCCCGTACACAGTCGACAGGCTACTGTCGAGGGCGAAGGCCGGGTGGGTCTACTCCCGTACATAGTCGACAGGCTACTGTCGAGGGCGAAGGCCGGGTGGGTCTACTCCCGTACACAGTCGACAGGCTACTGTCGAGGGCCAAGGCCGGGTGGGTCTACTCCCGTACACAGTCGACAGGCTACTGTCGAGGGCGAAGGCCGGGTGGGCCTACTCCCGTACACAGTCGACAGGCTACTGTCGAGGGCGAAGGCCGGGTGGGTCTACTCCCGTACACAGTCGACAGGCTACTGTCGAGGGCCAAGGCCGGGTGGGTCTACTCCCGTACACAGTCGACAGGCTACTGTCGAGGGTGAAGGCCGGGTGGGTCTACTCCCGTACACAGTTGACAGGCTACTGTCGAGGGCGAAGGCCGGGTGGGTCTACTCCCGTACACAGTCGACAGGCTACTGTCGAGGGTGAAGGCCGGGTGGGTCTACTCCGGTACACAGTCGACAGGCTACTGTCGAGGGCCAAGGCCGGGTGGGTCTACTCCCGTGCACAGTCGACAGGCTACTGTCGAGGGCGAAGGCCGGGTGGGTCTACTCCCGTACACAGTCGACAGGCTACTGTCGAGGGCGAAGACCGGGTGGGTCTACTCCCGTACACAGTCGACAGGCTACTGTCGAGGGCGAAGGCCGAGTGGGTCTACTCCCGTACACAGTCGACAGGCTACTGTCGAGGGCGAAGGCCGGGTGGGTCTACTCCCGTACACAGTCGACAGGCTACTGTCGAGGGCGAAGGCCGGGTGGGTCTACTCCCGTACACAGTCGACAGGCTACTGTCGAGGGCGAAGGCCGGGTGGGCCTACTCCCGTACACAGTCGACAGGCTACTGTCGAGGGCGAAGGCCGGGTGGGTCTACTCCCGTACACAGTCGACAGGCTACTGTCGAGGGCGAAGGCCGGGTGGGTCTACTCCCGTACACAGTCGACAGGCTACTGTCGAGGGCGAAGGCCGGGTGGGCCTACTCCCGTACACAGTCGACAGGCTACTGTCGAGGGTGAAGGCCGGGTGGGTCTACTCCGGTACACAGTCGACAGGCTACTGTCGAGGGCGAAGGCCGGGTGGGCCTACTCCCGTACACAGTCGACAGGCTCCTGTCGAGGGTGAAGGCCGGGTGGGTCTACTCCGGTACACAGTCAACAGGCTACTGTCGAGGGCGAAGGCAGAGTGGGTCTACTCCCGTACACAGTCGACAGGCTACTGTCGAGGGCGAAGGCCGGGTGGGTCTACTCCCGTACACAGTCGACAGGCTACTGTCGAGGGCGAAGGCCGGGTGGGTCTACTCCCGTACACAGTCGACAGGCTACTGTCGAGGGTGAAGGCCGGGTGGGTCTACTCCCGTACACAGTCGACAGGCTACTGTCGAGGGCGAAGGCCGGGTGGGTCTACTCCCGTACACAGTCGACAGGCTACTGTCGAGGGCCAAGGCCGGGTGGGTCTACTCCCGTACACAGTCGACAGGCTACTGTCGAGGGCGAAGGCCGGGTGGGTCTACTCCCGTACACAGTCGACAGGCTACTGTCGAGGGCGAAGGCCGGGTGGGTCTACTCCCGTACACAGTCCACAGGCTACTGTCGAGGGCGAAGGCCGGGTGGGTCTACTCCCGTGCACAGTCGACAGGCTACTGTCGAGGGCGAAGGCCGGGTGGGTCTACTCCCGTACACAGTCGACAGGCTACTGTCGAGGGCGAAGACCGGGTGGGTCTACTCCCGTACACAGTCGACAGGCTACTGTCGAGGGCGAAGGCCGAGTGGGTCTACTCCCGTACACAGTCGACAGGCTACTGTCGAGGGTGAAGGCCGGGTGGGTCTACTCCCGTACACAGTCGACAGGCTACTGTCGAGGGCGAAGGCCGGGTGGGTCTACTCCCGTACACAGTCGACAGGCTACTGTCGAGGGCGAAGGCCGGGTGGGCCTACTCCCGTACACAGTCGACAGGCTACTGTCGAGGGCGAAGGCCGGGTGGGCCTACTCCCGTACACAGTCAACAGGCTACTGTCGAGGGCGAAGGTCGGGTGGGTCTACTCCCGTACACAGTCGACAGGCTACTGTCGAGGGCGAAGGTCGGGTGGGTCTACTCCCGTACACAGTCGACAGGCTACTGTCGAGGGCCAAGGCCGGGTGGGTCTACTCCCGTATACAGTCGACAGGCTACTGTCGAGGGCGAAGGTCGGGTGGGTCTACTCCCGTACACAGTCGACAGGCTACTGTCGAGGGCGAAGGCCGGGTGGGTCTACTCCCGTACACAGTCGACAGGCTACTGTCGAGGGCGAAGGTCGGGTGGGTCTACTCCCGTACACAGTCGACAGGCTACTGTCGAGGGCGAAGGCCGGGTGGGTCTACTCCCGTACACAGTCGACAGGCTACTGTCGAGGGCGAAGGTCGGGTGGGTCTACTCCCGTACACAGTCGACAGGCTACTGTCGAGGGCGAAGGCCGGGTGGGTCTACTCCCGTACACAGTCGACAGGCAACTGTCGAGGGCGAAGGCCGGGTGGGCCTACTCCCGTACACAGTCGACAGGCTACTGTCGAGGGCGAAGGCCGGGTAGGTCTACTCCCGTACACAGTCGACAGGCTACTGTCGAGGGCGAAGGCCGGGTGGGTCTACTCCCGTACACAGTCGACAGGCTACTGTCGAGGGCGAAGGCCGGGTGGGTCTACTCCCGTACACAGTCGACAGGCTACTGTCGAGGGCGAAGGCCGGGTAGGTCTACTCCCGTACACAGTCGACAGGCTACTGTCGAGGGTGAAGGCCGGGTGGGTCTACTCCCGTACACAGTCGACAGGCTACTGTCGAGGGCGAAGGCCGGGTGGGTCTACTCCCGTACACAGTCGACAGGCTACTGTCGAGGGCGAAGGCCGGGTGGGTCTACTCCCGTACACACACGACAGGCTACTGTCGAGGGCGAAGGCCGGGTGGGTCTACTCCCGTATACAGTCGACAGGCTACTGTCGAGGGCCAAGGCCGGGTGGGTCTACTCCCGTACACAGTCGACAGGCTACTGTCGAGGGCGAAGGTCGGGTGGGTCTACTCCCGTACACAGTCGACAGGCTACTGTCGAGGGCCAAGGCCGGGTGGGTCTACTCCCGTACACAGTCGACAGGCTACTGTCGAGGGCGAAGGCCGGGTGGGTCTACTCCCGTACACAGTCGACAGGCTACTGTCGAGGGCGAAGGCCGGGTGGGCCTACTCCCGTACACAGTCAACAGGCTACTGTCGAGGGTGAAGGCCGGGTGGGTCTACTCCCGTACACAGTCGACAGGCTACTGTCGAGGGCCAAGGCCGGGTGGGTCTACTCCCGTACACAGTCGACAGGCTACTGTCGAGGGCGAAGGCCGGGTGGGTCTACTCCCGTACACAGTCGACAGGCTACTGTCGAGGGCGAAGGCCGGGTGGGTCTACTCCCGTACACACACGACAGGCTACTGTCGAGGGCGAAGGCCGGGTGGGTCTACTCCCGTATACAGTCGACAGGCTACTGTCGAGGGCCAAGGCCGGGTGGGTCTACTCCCGTACACAGTCGACAGGCTACTGTCGAGGGCGAAGGTCGGGTGGGTCTACTCCCGTACACAGTCGACAGGCTACTGTCGAGGGCCAAGGCCGGGTGGGTCTACTCCCGTACACAGTCGACAGGCTACTGTCGAGGGCGAAGGCCGGGTGGGTCTACTCCCGTACACAGTCGACAGGCTACTGTCGAGGGCGAAGGTCGGGTGGGTCTACTCCCGTACACAGTCGACAGGCTACTGTCGAGGGCGAAGGCCGGGTGGGTCTACTCCCGTATACAGTCGACAGGCTACTGTCGAGGGCCAAGGCCGGGTGGGTCTACTCCCGTACACAGTCGACAGGCTACTGTCGAGGGCGAAGGTCGGGTGGGTCTACTCCCGTACACAGTCGACAGGCTACTGTCGAGGGCGAAGGCCGGGTGGGCCTACTCCCGTACACAGTCAACAGGCTACTGTCGAGGGTGAAGGCCGGGTGGGTCTACTCCCGTACACAGTCGACAGGCTACTGTCGAGGGCGAAGGCCGGGTGGGTCTACTCCCGTACATAGTCGACAGGCTACTGTCGAGGGCGAAGGCCGGGTGGGTCTACTCCCGTACACAGTCGACAGGCTACTATCGAGGGCCAAGGCCGGGTGGGTCTACTCCCGTACACAGTCGACAGGCTACTGTCGAGGGCGAAGGCCGGGTGGGCCTACTCCCGTACACAGTCGACAGGCTACTGTCGAGGGCGAAGGCCGGGTGGGTCTACTCCCGTACACAGTCGACAGGCTACTGTCGAGGGCCAAGGCCGGGTGGGTCTACTCCCGTACACAGTCGACAGGCTACTGTCGAGGGTGAAGGCCGGGTGGGTCTACTCCCGTACACAGTTGACAGGCTACTGTCGAGGGCGAAGGCCGGGTGGGTCTACTCCCGTACACAGTCGACAGGCTACTGTCGAGGGTGAAGGCCGGGTGGGTCTACTCCGGTACACAGTCGACAGGCTACTGTCGAGGGCCAAGGCCGGGTGGGTCTACTCCCGTGCACAGTCGACAGGCTACTGTCGAGGGCGAAGGCCGGGTGGGTCTACTCCCGTACACAGTCGACAGGCTACTGTCGAGGGCGAAGACCGGGTGGGTCTACTCCCGTACACAGTCGACAGGCTACTGTCGAGGGCGAAGGCCGAGTGGGTCTACTCCCGTACACAGTCGACAGGCTACTGTCGAGGGCGAAGGCCGGGTGGGTCTACTCCCGTACACAGTCGACAGGCTACTGTCGAGGGCGAAGGCCGGGTGGGTCTACTCCCGTACACAGTCGACAGGCTACTGTCGAGGGCGAAGGCCGGGTGGGCCTACTCCCGTACACAGTCGACAGGCTACTGTCGAGGGCGAAGGCCGGGTGGGCCTACTCCCGTACACAGTCAACAGGCTACTGTCGAGGGCGAAGGTCGGGTGGGTCTACTCCCGTACACAGTCGACAGGCTACTGTCGAGGGCGAAGGTCGGGTGGGTCTACTCCCGTACACAGTCGACAGGCTACTGTCGAGGGCCAAGGCCGGGTGGGTCTACTCCCGTATACAGTCGACAGGCTACTGTCGAGGGCGAAGGTCGGGTGGGTCTACTCCCGTACACAGTCGACAGGCTACTGTCGAGGGCGAAGGCCGGGTGGGTCTACTCCCGTACACAGTCGACAGGCTACTGTCGAGGGCGAAGGTCGGGTGGGTCTACTCCCGTACACAGTCGACAGGCTACTGTCGAGGGCGAAGGCCGGGTGGGTCTACTCCCGTACACAGTCGACAGGCTACTGTCGAGGGCGAAGGTCGGGTGGGTCTACTCCCGTACACAGTCGACAGGCTACTGTCGAGGGCGAAGGCCGGGTGGGTCTACTCCCGTACACAGTCGACAGGCAACTGTCGAGGGCGAAGGCCGGGTGGGCCTACTCCCGTACACAGTCGACAGGCTACTGTCGAGGGCGAAGGCCGGGTAGGTCTACTCCCGTACACAGTCGACAGGCTACTGTCGAGGGCGAAGGCCGGGTGGGTCTACTCCCGTACACAGTCGACAGGCTACTGTCGAGGGCGAAGGCCGGGTGGGTCTACTCCCGTACACAGTCGACAGGCTACTGTCGAGGGCGAAGGCCGGGTAGGTCTACTCCCGTACACAGTCGACAGGCTACTGTCGAGGGTGAAGGCCGGGTGGGTCTACTCCCGTACACAGTCGACAGGCTACTGTCGAGGGCGAAGGCCGGGTGGGTCTACTCCCGTACACAGTCGACAGGCTACTGTCGAGGGCGAAGGCCGGGTGGGTCTACTCCCGTACACACACGACAGGCTACTGTCGAGGGCGAAGGCCGGGTGGGTCTACTCCCGTATACAGTCGACAGGCTACTGTCGAGGGCCAAGGCCGGGTGGGTCTACTCCCGTACACAGTCGACAGGCTACTGTCGAGGGCGAAGGTCGGGTGGGTCTACTCCCGTACACAGTCGACAGGCTACTGTCGAGGGCCAAGGCCGGGTGGGTCTACTCCCGTACACAGTCGACAGGCTACTGTCGAGGGCGAAGGCCGGGTGGGTCTACTCCCGTACACAGTCGACAGGCTACTGTCGAGGGCGAAGGCCGGGTGGGCCTACTCCCGTACACAGTCAACAGGCTACTGTCGAGGGTGAAGGCCGGGTGGGTCTACTCCCGTACACAGTCGACAGGCTACTGTCGAGGGCCAAGGCCGGGTGGGTCTACTCCCGTACACAGTCGACAGGCTACTGTCGAGGGCGAAGGCCGGGTGGGTCTACTCCCGTACACAGTCGACAGGCTACTGTCGAGGGCGAAGGCCGGGTGGGTCTACTCCCGTACACACACGACAGGCTACTGTCGAGGGCGAAGGCCGGGTGGGTCTACTCCCGTATACAGTCGACAGGCTACTGTCGAGGGCCAAGGCCGGGTGGGTCTACTCCCGTACACAGTCGACAGGCTACTGTCGAGGGCGAAGGTCGGGTGGGTCTACTCCCGTACACAGTCGACAGGCTACTGTCGAGGGCCAAGGCCGGGTGGGTCTACTCCCGTACACAGTCGACAGGCTACTGTCGAGGGCGAAGGCCGGGTGGGCCTACTCCCGTACACAGTCGACAGGCTACTGTCGAGGGCGAAGGCCGGGTGGGCCTACTCCCGTACACAGTCAACAGGCTACTGTCGAGGGTGAAGGCCGGGTGGGTCTACTCCCGTACACAGTCGACAGGCTACTGTCGAGGGCGAAGGCCGGGTGGGTCTACTCCCGTACATAGTCGACAGGCTACTGTCGAGGGCGAAGGCCGGGTGGGTCTACTCCCGTACACAGTCGACAGGCTACTGTCGAGGGCCAAGGCCGGGTGGGTCTACTCCCGTACACAGTCGACAGGCTACTGTCGAGGGCGAAGGCCGGGTGGGCCTACTCCCGTACACAGTCGACAGGCTACTGTCGAGGGCGAAGGCCGGGTGGGTCTACTCCCGTACACAGTCGACAGGCTACTGTCGAGGGCCAAGGCCGGGTGGGTCTACTCCCGTACACAGTCGACAGGCTACTGTCGAGGGTGAAGGCCGGGTGGGTCTACTCCCGTACACAGTTGACAGGCTACTGTCGAGGGCGAAGGTCGGGTGGGTCTACTCCGGTACACAGTCAACAGGCTACTGTCGAGGGCGAAGGTCGGGTGGGTCTACTCCCGTACACAGTCAACAGGCTACTGTCGAGGGCGAAGGCCGGGTGGGTCTACTCCCGTACACAGTCGACAGGCTACTGTCGAGGGCGAAGGCCGGGTGGGTCTACTCCCGTACACAGTCGACAGGCTACTGTCGAGGGGGAAGGCCGGGTAGGTCTACTCCCGTACACAGTCGACAGGCTACTGTCGAGGGCGAAGGCCGGGTGGGTCTACTCCCGTACACAGTCGACAGGCTACTGTCGAGGGCGAAGGCCGGGTGGGTCTACTCCCGTACACAGTCGACAGGCTACTGTCGAGGGCGAAGGCCGGGTGGGTCTACTCCCGTACACAGTCGACAGGCTACTGTCGAGGGCGAAGGCCGGGTGGGTCTACTCCCGTACACAGTCGACAGGCTACTGTCGAGGGTGAAGGCCGGGTGGGTCTACTCCCGTACACAGTCGACAGGCTACTGTCGAGGGCGAAGGCCGGGTGGGTCTACTCCCGTACACAGTCAACAGGCTACTGTCGAGGGCGAAGGCCGGGTGGGTCTACTCCCGTACACAGTCGACAGGCTACTGTCGAGGCCGAAGGCCGGGTAGGTCTACTCCCGTACACAGTCGACAGGCTACTGTCGAGGGTGAAGGCCGGGTGGGTCTACTCCCGTACACAGTCGACAGGCTACTGTCGAGGGCGAAGGCCGGGTGGGTCTACTCCCGTACACAGTCGACAGGCTACTGTCGAGGGCCAAGGCCGGGTGGGTCTACTCCCGTACACAGTCGACAGGCTACTGTCGAGGGCGAAGGCCGGGTGGGTCTACTCCCGTACACAGTCGACAGGCTACTGTCGAGGGCGAAGGCCGGGTGGGTCTACTCCCGTACACAGTCAACAGGCTACTGTCGAGGGCGAAGGCCGGGTGGGTCTACTCCCGTGCACAGTCGACAGGCTACTGTCGAGGGCGAAGGCCGGGTGGGTCTACTCCCGTACACAGTCGACAGGCTACTGTCGAGGGCGAAGACCGGGTGGGTCTACTCCCGTACACAGTCGACAGGCTACTGTCGAGGGCGAAGGCCGAGTGGGTCTACTCCCGTACACAGTCGACAGGCTACTGTCGAGGGTGAAGGCCGGGTGGGTCTACTCCCGTACACAGTCGACAGGCTACTGTCGAGGGCGAAGGCCGGGTGGGTCTACTCCCGTACACAGTCGACAAGCTACTGTCGAGGGCGAAGGCCGGGTGGGCCTACTCCCGTACACAGTCGACAGGCTACTGTCGAGGGCGAAGGCCGGGTGGGCCTACTCCCGTACACAGTCAACAGGCTACTGTCGAGGGCGAAGGTCGGGTGGGTCTACTCCCGTACACAGTAGACAGGCTACTGTCGAGGGCGAAGGCCGGGTGGGTCTACTCCGGTACACAGTCGACAGGCTACTGTCGAGGGTGAAGGCCGAGTGGGTCTACTCCCGTACACAGTCGACAGGCTACTGTCGAGGGCGAAGGCCGGGTGGGTCTACTCCCGTGCACAGTCGACAGGCTACTGTCGAGGGTGAAGGCCGGGTGGGTCTACTCCGGTACACAGTCGACAGGCTACTGTCGAGGGCCAAGGCCGGGTGGGTCTACTCCCGTACACAGTCGACAGGCTACTGTCGAGGGCGAAGGTCGGGTGGGTCTACTCCCGTACACAGTCGACAGGCTACTGTCGAGGGTGAAGGCCGGGTGGGTCTACTCCGGTACACAGTCGACAGGCTACTGTCGAGGGCGAAGGCCGGGTGGGTCTACTCCCGTACACAGTCGACAGGCTACTGTCGAGGGCGAAGGCCGGGTGGGTCTACTCCCGTACACACACGACAGGCTACTGTCGAGGGCGAAGGCCGGGTGGGTCTACTCCCGTACACAGTCGACAGGCTACTGTCGAGGGCGAAGGCCGGGTGGGTCTACTCCCGTACACAGTAGACAGGCTACTGTCGAGGGCGAAGGCCGGGTTGGTCTACTCCCGTACACAGTCGACAGGCTACTGTCGAGGGCGAAGGCCGGGTGGGTCTACTCCGGTACACAGTCGACAGGCTACTGTCGAGGGCGAAGGCCGGGTGGGTCTACTCCCGTACACAGTCGACAGGCTACTGTCGAGGGGGAAGGCCGGGTAGGTCTACTCCCGTACACAGTCGACAGGCTACTGTCGAGGGCGAAGGCCGGGTGGGTCTACTCCCGTACACAGTCGACAGGCTACTGTCGAGGGCGAAGGCCGGGTGGGTCTACTCCCGTACACAGTCGACAGGCTACTGTCGAGGGTGAAGGCCGGGTGGGTCTACTCCCGTACACAGTCGACAGGCTACTGTCGAGGGCGAAGGCCGGGTGGGTCTACTCCCGTACACAGTCGACAAGCTACTGTCGAGGGCGAAGGCCGGGTGGGCCTACTCCCGTACACAGTCGACAGGCTACTGTCGAGGGCGAAGGCCGGGTGGGCCTACTCCCGTACACAGTCAACAGGCTACTGTCGAGGGCGAAGGTCGGGTGGGTCTACTCCCGTACACAGTCGACAGGCTACTGTCGAGGGCGAAGGTCGGGTGGGTCTACTCCCGTACACAGTCGACAGGCTACTGTCGAGGGCGAAGGTCGGGTGGGTCTACTCCCGTACACAGTCGACAGGCTACTGTCGAGGGCGAAGGCCGGGTGGGTCTACTCCCGTGCACAGTCGACAGGCTACTGTCGAGGGTGAAGGCCGGGTGGGTCTACTCCGGTACACAGTCGACAGGCTACTGTCGAGGGCCAAGGCCGGGTGGGTCTACTCCCGTACACAGTCGACAGGCTACTGTCGAGGGCGAAGGTCGGGTGGGTCTACTCCCGTACACAGTCGACAGGCTACTGTCGAGGGTGAAGGCCGGGTGGGTCTACTCCGGTACACAGTCGACAGGCTACTGTCGAGGGCGAAGGCCGGGTGGGTCTACTCCCGTACACAGTCGACAGGCTACTGTCGAGGGCGAAGGCCGGGTGGGTCTACTCCCGTACACACACGACAGGCTACTGTCGAGGGCGAAGGCCGGGTGGGTCTACTCCCGTACACAGTCGACAGGCTACTGTCGAGGGCGAAGGCCGGGTGGGTCTACTCCCGTACACAGTAGACAGGCTACTGTCGAGGGCGAAGGCCGGGTGGGTCTACTCCGGTACACAGTCGACAGGCTACTGTCGAGGGTGAAGGCCGAGTGGGTCTACTCCCGTACACAGTCGACAGGCTACTGTCGAGGGCGAAGGCCGGGTGGGTCTACTCCCGTACACAGTCGACAGGCTACTGTCGAGGGCCAAGGCCGGGTGGGTCTACTCCGGTACACAGTCGACAGGCTACTGTCGAGGGCGAAGGCCGGGTGGGTCTACTCCCGTACACAGTCGACAGGCTACTGTCGAGGGCGAAGGCCGGGTGGGTCTACTCCGGTACACAGTCGACAGGCTACTGTCGAGGGCGAAGGCCGGGTGGGCCTACTCCGGTACACAGTCGACAGGCTACTGTCGAGGGCCAAGGCCGGGTGGGCCTACTCCCGTACACAGTCGACAGGCTACTGTCGAGGGCGAAGGCCGGGTGGGTCTACTCCCGTACACAGTCGACAGGCTACTGTCGAGGGCCAAGGCCGGGTGGGTCTACTCCCGTACACAGTCGACAGGCTACTGTCGAGGGTGAAGGCCGGGTGGGTCTACTCCCGTACACAGTTGACAGGCTACTGTCGAGGGCGAAGGTCGGGTGGGTCTACTCCGGTACACAGTCAACAGGCTACTGTCGAGGGCGAAGGTCGGGTGGGTCTACTCCCGTACACAGTCAACAGGCTACTGTCGAGGGCGAAGGCCGGGTGGGTCTACTCCCGTACACAGTCGACAGGCTACTGTCGAGGGCGAAGGCCGGGTGGGTCTACTCCCGTACACAGTCGACAGGCTACTGTCGAGGGGGAAGGCCGGGTAGGTCTACTCCCGTACACAGTCGACAGGCTACTGTCGAGGGCGAAGGCCGGGTGGGTCTACTCCCGTACACAGTCGACAGGCTACTGTCGAGGGCGAAGGCCGGGTGGGTCTACTCCCGTACACAGTCGACAGGCTACTGTCGAGGGCGAAGGCCGGGTGGGTCTACTCCCGTACACAGTCGACAGGCTACTGTCGAGGGCGAAGACCGGGTGGGTCTACTCCCGTACACAGTCGACAGGCTACTGTCGAGGGCGAAGGCCGAGTGGGTCTACTCCCGTACACAGTCGACAGGCTACTGTCGAGGGTGAAGGCCGGGTGGGTCTACTCCCGTACACAGTCGACAGGCTACTGTCGAGGGCGAAGGCCGGGTGGGTCTACTCCCGTACACAGTCGACAAGCTACTGTCGAGGGCGAAGGCCGGGTGGGCCTACTCCCGTACACAGTCGACAGGCTACTGTCGAGGGCGAAGGCCGGGTGGGCCTACTCCCGTACACAGTCAACAGGCTACTGTCGAGGGCGAAGGTCGGGTGGGTCTACTCCCGTACACAGTCGACAGGCTACTGTCGAGGGCGAAGGTCGGGTGGGTCTACTCCCATACACAGTCGACAGGCTACTGTCGAGGGGGAAGGTCGGGTGGGTCTACTCCCGTACACAGTCGACAGGCTACTGTCGAGGGCGAAGGCCGGGTGGGTCTACTCCCGTGCACAGTCGACAGGCTACTGTCGAGGGTGAAGGCCGGGTGGGTCTACTCCGGTACACAGTCGACAGGCTACTGTCGAGGGCCAAGGCCGGGTGGGTCTACTCCCGTACACAGTCGACAGGCTACTGTCGAGGGCGAAGGTCGGGTGGGTCTACTCCCGTACACAGTCGACAGGCTACTGTCGAGGGTGAAGGCCGGGTGGGTCTACTCCGGTACACAGTCGACAGGCTACTGTCGAGGGCGAAGGCCGGGTGGGTCTACTCCCGTACACAGTCGACAGGCTACTGTCGAGGGCGAAGGCCGGGTGGGTCTACTCCCGTACACACACGACAGGCTACTGTCGAGGGCGAAGGCCGGGTGGGTCTACTCCGTACACAGTCGACAGGCTACTGTCGAGGGCGAAGGCCGGGTGGGTCTACTCCCGTACACAGTAGACAGGCTACTGTCGAGGGCGAAGGCCGGGTGGGTCTACTCCGGTACACAGTCGACAGGCTACTGTCGAGGGTGAAGGCCGAGTGGGTCTACTCCCGTACACAGTCGACAGGCTACTGTCGAGGGCGAAGGCCGGGTGGGTCTACTCCCGTACACAGTCGACAGGCTACTGTCGAGGGCCAAGGCCGGGTGGGTCTACTCCGGTACACAGTCGACAGGCTACTGTCGAGGGCGAAGGCCGGGTTGGTCTACTCCCGTACACAGTCGACAGGCTACTGTCGAGGGCGAAGGCCGGGTGGGTCTACTCCGGTACACAGTCGACAGGCTACTGTCGAGGGCCAAGGCCGGGTGGGTCTACTCCCGTACACAGTCGACAAGCTACTGTCGAGGGCGAAGGCCGGGTGGGCCTACTCCCGTACACAGTCGACAGGCTACTGTCGAGGGCGAAGGCCGGGTGGGCCTACTCCCGTACACAGTCAACAGGCTACTGTCGAGGGCGAAGGTCGGGTGGGTCTACTCCCGTACACAGTCGACAGGCTACTGTCGAGGGCGAAGGTCGGGTGGGTCTACTCCCGTACACAGTCGACAGGCTACTGTCGAGGGCGAAGGTCGGGTGGGTCTACTCCCGTACACAGTCGACAGGCTACTGTCGAGGGCGAAGGCCGGGTGGGTCTACTCCCGTGCACAGTCGACAGGCTACTGTCGAGGGTGAAGGCCGGGTGGGTCTACTCCGGTACACAGTCGACAGGCTACTGTCGAGGGCCAAGGCCGGGTGGGTCTACTCCCGTACACAGTCGACAGGCTACTGTCGAGGGCGAAGGTCGGGTGGGTCTACTCCCGTACACAGTCGACAGGCTACTGTCGAGGGTGAAGGCCGGGTGGGTCTACTCCGGTACACAGTCGACAGGCTACTGTCGAGGGCGAAGGCCGGGTGGGTCTACTCCCGTACACAGTCGACAGGCTACTGTCGAGGGCGAAGGCCGGGTGGGTCTACTCCCGTACACACACGACAGGCTACTGTCGAGGGCGAAGGCCGGGTGGGTCTACTCCCGTACACAGTCGACAGGCTACTGTCGAGGGCGAAGGCCGGGTGGGTCTACTCCCGTACACAGTAGACAGGCTACTGTCGAGGGCGAAGGCCGGGTGGGTCTACTCCGGTACACAGTCGACAGGCTACTGTCGAGGGTGAAGGCCGAGTGGGTCTACTCCCGTACACAGTCGACAGGCTACTGTCGAGGGCGAAGGCCGGGTGGGTCTACTCCCGTACACAGTCGACAGGCTACTGTCGAGGGCCAAGGCCGGGTGGGTCTACTCCGGTACACAGTCGACAGGCTACTGTCGAGGGCGAAGGCCGGGTTGGTCTACTCCCGTACACAGTCGACAGGCTACTGTCGAGGGCGAAGGCCGGGTGGGTCTACTCCGGTACACAGTCGACAGGCTACTGTCGAGGGCCAAGGCCGGGTGGGCCTACTCCCGTACACAGTCGACAGGCTACTGTCGAGGGCGAAGGCCGGGTGGGTCTACTCCCGTACACAGTCGACAGGCTACTGTCGAGGGCCAAGGCCGGGTGGGTCTACTCCCGTACACAGTCGACAGGCTACTGTCGAGGGTGAAGGCCGGGTGGGTCTACTCCCGTACACAGTTGACAGGCTACTGTCGAGGGCGAAGGTCGGGTGGGTCTACTCCGGTACACAGTCAACAGGCTACTGTCGAGGGCGAAGGTCGGGTGGGTCTACTCCCGTACACAGTCAACAGGCTACTGTCGAGGGCGAAGGCCGGGTGGGTCTACTCCCGTACACAGTCGACAGGCTACTGTCGAGGGCGAAGGCCGGGTGGGTCTACTCCCGTACACAGTCGACAGGCTACTGTCGAGGGGGAAGGCCGGGTAGGTCTACTCCCGTACACAGTCGACAGGCTACTGTCGAGGGCGAAGGCCGGGTGGGTCTACTCCCGTACACAGTCGACAGGCTACTGTCGAGGGCGAAGGCCGGGTGGGTCTACTCCCGTACACAGTCGACAGGCTACTGTCGAGGGCGAAGGCCGGGTGGGTCTACTCCCGTACACAGTCGACAGGCTACTGTCGAGGGCGAAGACCGGGTAGGTCTACTCCCGTACACAGTCGACAGGCTACTGTCGAGGGCGAAGGCCGAGTGGGTCTACTCCCGTACACAGTCGACAGGCTACTGTCGAGGGCGAAGGCCGGGTGGGTCTACTCCCGTACACAGTCGACAGGCTACTGTCGAGGGCGAAGGCCGGGTGGGTCTACTCCCGTACACAGTCGACAAGCTACTGTCGAGGGCGAAGGCCGGGTGGGCCTACTCCCGTACACAGTCGACAGGCTACTGTCGAGGGCGAAGGCCGGGTGGGCCTACTCCCGTACACTGTCGAGGGCGAAGGCCGGGTGGGCCTACCCCGTACACAGTCAACAGGCTACTGTCGAGGGCGAAGGTCGGGTGGGTCTACTCCCGTACACAGTCGACAGGCTACTGTCGAGGGCGAAGGTCGGGTGGGTCTACTCCCGTACACAGTCGACAGGCTACTGTCGAGGGCGAAGGTCGGGTGGGTCTACTCCCGTACACAGTCGACAGGCTACTGTCGAGGGCGAAGGCCGGGTGGGTCTACTCCCGTGCACAGTCGACAGGCTACTGTCGAGGGTGAAGGCCGGGTGGGTCTACTCCGGTACACAGTCGACAGGCTACTGTCGAGGGCCAAGGCCGGGTGGGTCTACTCCCGTACACAGTCGACAGGCTACTGTCGAGGGCGAAGGTCGGGTGGGTCTACTCCCGTACACAGTCGACAGGCTACTGTCGAGGGTGAAGGCCGGGTGGGTCTACTCCGGTACACAGTCGACAGGCTACTGTCGAGGGCGAAGGCCGGGTGGGTCTACTCCCGTACACAGTCGACAGGCTACTGTCGAGGGCCAAGGCCGGGTGGGCCTACTCCCGTACACAGTCGACAGGCTACTGTCGAGGGCGAAGGCCGGGTGGGTCTACTCCCGTACACAGTCGACAGGCTACTGTCGAGGGCCAAGGCCGGGTGGGTCTACTCCTTGTACACAGTCGACAGGCTACTGTCGAGGGTGAAGGCCGGGTGGGTCTACTCCCGTACACAGTTGACAGGCTACTGTCGAGGGCGAAGGTCGGGTGGGTCTACTCCGGTACACAGTCAACAGGCTACTGTCGAGGGCGAAGGTCGGGTGGGTCTACTCCCGTACACAGTCAACAGGCTACTGTCGAGGGCGAAGGCCGGGTGGGTCTACTCCCGTACACAGTCGACAGGCTACTGTCGAGGGCGAAGGCCGGGTGGGTCTACTCCCGTACACAGTCGACAGGCTACTGTCGAGGGGGAAGGCCGGGTAGGTCTACTCCCGTACACAGTCGACAGGCTACTGTCGAGGGCGAAGGCCGGGTGGGTCTACTCCCGTACACAGTCGACAGGCTACTGTCGAGGGCGAAGGCCGGGTGGGTCTACTCCGTACACAGTCGACAGGCTACTGTCGAGGGCGAAGGCCGGGTGGGTCTACTCCCGTACACAGTCGACAGGCTACTGTCGAGGGCGAAGACCGGGTGGGTCTACTCCCGTACACAGTCGACAGGCTACTGTCGAGGGCGAAGGCCGAGTGGGTCTACTCCCGTAACACAGTCGACAGGCTACTGTCGAGGGTGAAGGCCGGGTGGGTCTACTCCCGTACACAGTCGACAGGCTACTGTCGAGGGCGAAGGCCGGGTGGGTCTACTCCCGTACACAGTCGACAAGCTACTGTCGAGGGCGAAGGCCGGGTGGGCCTACTCCCGTACACAGTCGACAGGCTACTGTCGAGGGCGAAGGCCGGGTGGGCCTACTCCCGTACACAGTCAACAGGCTACTGTCGAGGGCGAAGGTCGGGTGGGTCTACTCCCGTACACAGTCGACAGGCTACTGTCGAGGGCGAAGGTCGGGTGGGTCTACTCCCATACACAGTCGACAGGCTACTGTCGAGGGCGAAGGCCGGGTGGGTCTACTCCCGTACACAGTCGACAGGCTACTGTCGAGGGCGAAGGCCGGGTGGGTCTACTCCCGTACACACCGACAGGCTACTATCGAGGGCGAAGGCCGGGTGGGTCTACTCCGTACACAGTCGACAGGCTACTGTCGAGGGCGAAGGCCGGGTGGGTCTACTCCCGTACACAGTAGACAGGCTACTGTCGAGGGCGAAGGCCGGGTGGGTCTACTCCGGTACACAGTCGACAGGCTACTGTCGAGGGTGAAGGCCGAGTGGGTCTACTCCCGTACACAGTCGACAGGCTACTGTCGAGGGCGAAGGCCGGGTGGGTCTACTCCCGGTACACAGTCGACAGGCTACTGTCGAGGGCCAAGGCCGGGTGGGTCTACTCCGGTACACAGTCGACAGGCTACTGTCGAGGGCGAAGGCCGGGTTGGTCTACTCCGTACACAGTCGACAGGCTACTGTCGAGGGCGAAGGCCGGGTGGGTCTACTCCGGTACACAGTCGACAGGCTACTGTCGAGGGCCAAGGCCGGGTGGGTCTA
>JAOTOL010001113.1:82500-277320 GCA_034440575.1 Imbricaverruca yamaguchii | reverse complement strand
GATCGGCCAGGTGCGCAGCCAAGCAGACGCGCTCGTCGCGTCGCTCCAACGTGCGCGGTCGGAGCGCGGCCGCAGTGAGGCAACGTATCGGACGGCCCCGGTCGGAACAGCGTCCCAGGCAGACCATTCGCATGCAAATGCGTGAGATGGGGGTCGAGACCAAAGAGCTGGTTAGGCCCGCTGGCGGGTTGGCGCCTTGTTCCTGAGCCTGGCGCTATTAGCCGGACGCTGCAGGTTTTCCCGAATTTTACGCATTTGGTGACATTGCGTCCTGGTCCCGAGACGGACCCAATCGGCCGGGCGTCGTCTTGTTCTCGAGTCTGACACTATTTACCGGGTAGCGCATTGTTCTCGAGTCTGACACCATTGACCGGGTAGCGCATTGTTCTCGAGTCTGACACTATTGACCGGGTAGCGTCTTGTTCCCGAGACTGACCCCCTCGGCCGGGTAGCGTCTTGTTCCCGAGTTTGACGCCATTGATCGGGTAGCGCATTGTTCTCGAGTCTGGCGCTATTGGCCGGGTAGCGCCCCGTTCCTCAGTCGGACGCCATGGGCCGGGTAGCGATCTGCCGACGCCATTGGGGAAGAGTAGTCTAGGAGTACGTTACCCGTCTCATAATCGAAAGATTGTGAGTTCGAATCTCACCTGTCACTACTCTTCGCCCGCGACCAACCGGCATGAGAGATTGGCGACGCTACATGACCCAACGGTCGACGTGTCGTGAAACTAACAATCACCACCACCGATGCCATTGACCAGATATCTACCTGCTAATGCCATTGGCCCGGTAGCGACCTGCCGACACCATCGGCCGGACAGCGACCTGCCGACACCATCGGCCGGACAGCGACCTGCCGACGACCTTGCGCCGGACAGCGACCTGCCGACGCCCTTGCGCCTGACAGTGACCTGCCGACGACCTTGCCCCGGTAGTAGTTTATTTCCGAATCTCCGGCGATCAATGGCAGCGCCTGTTGCGCACATGTCCACAAGGTTGAAGATGTCACGAAGCCAAGGGAAGGGGGGGGAGGTTAGGTTAGGTTAGGTTAGGTTAGGTTAGGTTAGGTTAGGTTAGGTTAGGTTAGGTTAGGTTAGGGTTAGGTTAGGTTAGGTTAGGTTAGGTTAGGTTAGGTTAGGTTAGGTTAGGTTAGGTTAGGTTAGGTTAGGTTAGGTTAGGTTAGGAGGGTGCCGGGTCTGAAAATGTTCAGAATGAATACGGAAAATGAGAAATTAGCATTAGCGGGGCGCCAAACCAGGAAAGGTTCACCTCCAGGCCACCCAGGATCTCCAGCTATGCATTTTTTCGATGGACTAGGAAACCCAGGGAAATATAGTCATATCGCGACCAATTTGTTAACTTCACATGCATCGTGAAGTAAACCTTCATAGACCCGAAAGTTTCCCGCGAAGAGTGATGCCCAAATGTCCAAATTAGACCGGTCGGCGAAACTCGCTTCAGACTGGCGCAATGCTTTGTGAACCAGGGCAGCAAGGGGTAGCGAGGCTACCACTCTCCCTCCCCGAGTTGACGAGTAACATTGACCCCACTGGTGTTTCATAGGAAGAACGGACTTCAGAATGTCTCCGCCCTGCGCCAACTGCGAGACAGTCGGCGTGCCGCCGGTCTGGTGTTGACAACACTGGCCCTGAACACAGGCCAGTGGCGGTGACTCCAGTACACCGCCGCCCTCCCACACACCGCTCACGCTCCGGAGTTGGCCCGCTGCAGCGTGCCGGCACACAGCAGCACCGTGGGGGTGTCGCGGTCGCGCCAGGACGCGACGCTCCCCGGCGGCCCCGGCGGCCCCTCTGCTCGGCGTCCGACTAGTGACGTCAGACGTCGGCGCCAGTCAGGCGCAGACAGCATGGTGCGAGATCGACAGCCGATCATCGACAGCACACGGACTCGCCGTCGAAAGCGACATCAGCGCCGGATCCGGCCGCCTGTGTTCAGCGCTGTGCCGCATGCCGCGCTGGTGGGAGGCGCCGAGCAGACTCGCTCGTCGACGGGGACCGCCACTGAGCTGGTCTTTCCCATGTCACTGGGCTGGTCCTTCCCCCGACACTGGATTGGTCCCCCGCCACCGAGCTGGTCCTTCCCATGTCACTGGGCTGGTCCTTCCCCCGCCACTGGACTGGTCCCCCCGCCACTGAGCTGGTCCTTCCCATGTCACTGGGCTGGTCCTTCCCCCGCCACTGGACTGGTCCTCCTGCCACTTGGGTGGTCCTTCCCCATGTCACTGGGCTGGTCCTTCCCCGACACTGGGTGGTCCTTCCCCCGACACTGGATTGGTCCTCCCGCCACTTGGGTGATCCTTCCCCGTCACTGGGCTGGTCCTTCTTCCGCCACTGGACTGGTCCCTCCCCGCTACTGGGTTGAACTCAAACACCACCGCCAAGATTAACACGTCCCCCTCCTCTCTGAACACAGGCCATTATGATTAGACCACAGACCAATTTAACCTGGTCCTCGATCGTAATATACGGTCTAGGGCTGCTCTTCCTCAGAATCTCATCCATTCAGGCCTAGGCGTAATGTGTTTTCAATCCCACTGATTCGAAAGAGGTTGGTGGGAAACAGTGATAAACGAGAGTTTAATCGTGGTCGTGTGTGTGGGGGGGGGATTTTGCCAACCTACCACCGTGTGGTGATATCGGCTGGTTAAGCTGATATAGCGGCTGGTCGTAGAATCCCCACCACAGCACAAGGTCTCTTTACGACCAATATATCGCTAGGATTGCGTTCTATAATTCCCCGACAGGTGCAATGCAATGCCAAGCATTTTAGTTTCCTGGATGATGCAATCGTAGTATCAACAGCGACAACTAAGGCTTGCAACAATACGGCGGCGTGTCCGTTCGGCATTTCCCACGGGAGATACAATCTACAGAAATCAGCTAATCCGAAACATTGCAAGCATAGTTCACAGTGATAGCAAACTAGCTTCACAGGCTTCTGGACCAATGCAATGTGGAATCATGCAACTCGAAGAAAGCACATCCGCGGAAGAGCGTGCGAACATCTGTCAGAGTTGCTAATAGCAGGTGCGGACTGAAATCGTGGATCGATGTTGGCACTGTCGCCTACCCAGAGATGTATAGCGGTCCTTGACACGGACATTGTCGCATATCCAGAAACATAAATGGGTGTTTGATGTCGATTCCGACACTGTCGTCCACCCAGAGGCACATCGCGATCCTTGATGCGGCCACTGTCGTCCACCCAGAGGCACATCGCGATCCTTGATGCGGACACTGCCGTCCACCCAGGGTCTCCTCTCGGTCTTTGATGTCGATGCGGACGCTGTCGCCTACCCAGGCGCTTATTCTGCCTTTGCCATAGATCAAGCCATGTGTGTTCCCACCGAGTACTCATTGCCGTAGGCCACAAGCAAAACGATAAATTTCGCCAGGGTTGGCCAGGTGCGTCCTATCCTGTCCGCCCTCGTGACAACGCCCATGACTAACAAATGTGTGTTAGCCGTGAACGGTGTCACGACATGCAACCGGAGCAGGGAGCAGAAAACCAAGGACGGCGTAGCAATGTGTGATAGAGAATGAATCGGGAACCACGCCCCTCCAGCACCAACTGAAGCCAGGCGCATATGCAACCTCAAGGCTCAACCTCATGTGCAACCTCAATCTCTCCCTTGGTGGTCATGGGCGGACCCAGGAATCATCAGGCAGCCAGTCACCTTCAGCGGCTCAACTTCCTCAGGCACTGTGAGAGTCCCTGGAGGGCATGTTCGGCTAAGCATTTGTTGAGCTGGAAAGAGACATGGCTCGCACTCAAACTTCCCACAGCCGCCCCCTCCCCTTCAGAGGGGCACCCTTTTACTCCCAGAGTCGCCTGTTACTCCCAGAGGGACGCATCTGGCCAAAAATTAGTTGATCGGGCATTAGAGCAATATAGTGTGCATTAGAACCTCCCGAAAGTGACCCCTTTTCCTGGTTAGAGGAACGCCATCTTTTTACGGTGGAGAGTAACCCGCCAGACCCCACCCTCGCCCTGCATCCCCTGCTGTCGGAGGTTTTCCACATGTCTGATCGGTGGCTCGATAACGACAATCCACAACATGTGCAGCTGCCCAGTTGTCACCTGCACTCGACAGCAGCTGGGCAGCACTGGAGCTGCCCAGCTGGCGCCGCAGCCGACAGCAGCTCGGCAGTATCACAGCTGCCCAGCGGGCGCGGGCAGCCGACAGCAGCTCGGCAGTCGGTAGTGAAGTGGTGGCGACCTACACCATCACACTACCCGCGCCACGAAGGCGGCAGATCACCACCCCCCGGCTGGTTTCCTCGCAAGCGCCACTTCGCAGCCATGACTCGAGGATCATGCACGCTATAAAGGCTTTCTCTGGCTTCCGCCGCAATACAGGCGAACCATTACTCTCGTGGCGTTCATCAGGAAACGTCGGTTTGATGGTGTGATCAGACTGGAGTGAGGGCGAGGCGCCGTCAGCGGGCCACAAATGTGATGCCATCCCCCCTGTGTATTGCAATTCAATTTGGGCCGCCTCGTGTGGCGCTTTTGCACACATCTGAGGAGCCTTATGAAGTCCAAATGTTTTACGACGATTCCGTGTTGCGGAACCGGGCCTTTGAAGTTGATGTCCACGCGGTTTTCATTGAAAACCATTGTGTACACTTGTCCACACAGCACAGCAAGTTCGGTGAAGCACCCTTAAAACAATAAATAACCACGTTCCGGAGACCGTGCTGCATTTGAGCCACGGAAATAAAGCCTGCTCGTGAAACATGGAGTTCGCTTTCACTTCTAATCTTCCGTCTATTGATGCTAACAAGGAACACTTTGCTGCGCTCGGTGTCCAGTTTTTTGTGCGATTCGTCGTTTTTGCCCACTCCACTTGGTGTGGAGTGTGGCCAGCCGACGCTCGGCAGATTGCTCCGAATCAGACAAGCACCGCGTCACGCCAACAGCCCGTGCGTCAGGTCTTGCAGCAAATGTGCGGGAACACCGCCCCCCCCACACACACCACACACCCTCGTCGACGCCAGATGTGGCTGCATCGAAGTTGCACTCTCGATGTCTGCAGACCCGGGCGCGACAGAGAATGGAGTCACAGCAGTGCCGACACCTCTTGGGCAATCACCGTGGCCATAGCGCTGGCATCACCGTGGCCGTAGCGCTGGCATCACCGTGGCAGTAGCGCTGGAATCACCGTGGCCGTAGCGCTGGCATCAGTCACACGAGGTAGCAACCGGAATTGTCAGACTGCTCCTACCCTCCCTCCTCCCTCGTCCCCGCCCAAACCTATCTCCGACACACGGCAGTACCGACAATGGCCGACTCGGTTCAAAGTTAGGTGGAAACCAACCAAACAAACTTGGCAGATGCATAGCAGAGCTGCATCACGTGCCTTCCGTCAGAGTCAGCCGACTGGTGAAGGCAGCGCCTCAGGCAGCCAAATTTCCCGCAACAGTATTTAATTTTCTTATGTCTGCACACGCAGACGCATCCGCTTGAATGCAGCGGCAATTTTCGTACCATCGCAATGAGTGGCACACTTTAACATCAGGCAAAGCCACATCAGGCACAAGCCGCAAGCAGGATACAATGATAAACGACGGCTGGTGGTGAAGGGTATAAACAAAACAAAAAGATCCGGACGAGTTGTGTCGAAAAGACAGACGTAGCCCAGCGACCCAGTGTACGGTACGGTAGACATAAGTACGGTAGACAGTACGTTGGGCAGTACTGTGCACGGTATGGTAAACAGCATAGTGGACAACATGGAGGGCATCACGCTGCACAGTATGACGCACAGTATGGTATACAGCATGGTGCACAGTATGGCGCACAGCATGGTATGGTGCCCAGTATGCCGGCCAAGTGGTATGACGGCCAGTCCACAGCGTCACGTCACGTCACGTCGCGGCGGCAAGGCTGCGTGTGACGACGACGCCCGGCAATCGCTCTTCGCCTGACCCGGGTCACGACCTGACCGTGCCGGCGCGGCCGGATCTGGTGGCGGCGGCGGCGGCGTGGCGCGCGCTGTAGCCACCGGCCCAGCCGGCCGCGTGACGTCAAGGGATGGACACTTGAGCCCAATTGAGTCTCATCAGCCGTTTACCGAGGCGGCCGCGATCGCGGCCGTCTTGCAGCCGCGGGAACTGATTCCCGCCGGCCGGGTGCACAGCCAATTCCGACACAAGGCCAGGCAGGGCCTGGCCATCCGACAGACGGGTCAAATGTCTCACCCGAACCGGCAACCACTCCGTCTCGCCCCCCGGCCGCCACTGGTCGTGGCTTGGTGGCAAGTTTGAGTTTACCTGGTGTGTGCATCGCATGCACGACCGGTTGTCATCACTGATTCACGGTTGGTGCTTGCAGCTTAACATGTGCCTCCCATTCGAACGAAAGCACATCAATATTTGCTGCTAAAAATGCCACTTTGGACATCAGTGGCATTCTGACGGATGTCGCTTTCCAGGGAATCCATTCATCGATGCCAAGTTACCTTCAAAATGTACAATTCCCCACATTATCCTGGAACATTTCGCAACAACGCCTTAGACAAATCACATATCACAAAGGTGCTCCACATCTCACATGCCCTAGCATTCTAAATACTGTCGGTAGAAAACCGGATATGTGCGAAAACTGAAGCAGTCGTTTTTACAGTCACAAAAAAAACAGCTTGGTGCCCATTGGAGCCTTGTTAGCAGTTGCATGCACAAAATTTTCCTCCTTACATATGCATAGGCTCCCCTTTCCAATTAATCATACCATAAAGAAAACATTAACACCCTGCACTGAGAACATCAATAGCACAGCAGAGTTTCCTTGTCAAACAGCTATCGAACGTTCGGCCGACACGCTGAGAAAAACAAACGAGCACTCTGTGTGTACCATGGCGGCTCGGCTGCCGTTGCTCGCGGCAGCGGAGCCGCCATGTCCGAGCTGTGGCGGCTGCAGCCGTACCGCGTCGGCTCCGACGTCGGCCTCGACGCCGCTCCAGTTCACCGTATTGATTCGGCCACAGTGGCCGCGTCTTTGTAAGTGGGGTACCGACCGACGGCCGACAGCGCCGGGGGTCTGGCCTGGCCGGCGGCCGGCCCACCCCATCCGCCTCGGGGCTGTGTTCAAAGGGTCACGTCGACCGTCGCAGGGGCATCTGCGGCGCCGATCGAGCGTGGAGTGGCACACTCCGTGTCGGCAACGAGTGTGAGTGGCATTCTCACACGGCTACACCATGGACGGATGCAGGATAGGCTTCATGTGTATGCGGCATGTCTTGGCACTGCGCCAAGGGGCTTACGTGAAGGGTTGAGTGGCCATAGCACATAGTGATATTTGTTTGGCTGTGTGATGTGCCATCCGACATTCTGCAAACAACATGCGTGTCGCTGTTTGTGTATCCGCATCCATATTTTATTCACGCAATGCTGTGCGTGGTCCACCGTGCCAGCAGCTGTATGCGGACGGCGTAGAGACCCGAGGCCGATATTTCGAACTGTGTACTGTGTCACTGTGCCAGCGGCTGTACGTGGACGGCGTTGTGAGCCGAGGCCGATATTTGGAACTGTGTACAGGTCGTTGTGCCAGCGGCTGTACGGAGCTGTGTGTGAAAGGTGCCACGCCCACAACTCATCTCGGCAACAGCTGGTGCGACAGCAGTAGCGGCATGTATAGTATACATACGTATACATCGTATACGGTCCAGATGCGGCTGAGGGACAGGCGTGGCAGCCGTGAAGGTCAGACGTGGCAGCCGTGGGGGTCAGAAGTGGCAGCCGTGAAGGTCAGACGAGGCAGCTGTGGAGGTCAGACATGGCAGCCGTGGAGGTCAGACGTGGCAGTGGTGAAGGTCAGACGTGGCAGCCGAGGCGATTAGACGCGGCAGCCGTGGAGATCAGACGTGGCAGCCGCGGCTGTTGGACATGGCAGCCGTGGAGGTCAGACGTGGAGGTCAGACGTGGAGGTCAGACGTGGAGGTCAGACGTGGCAGCCGTGAGTGACGTGGCAGCAGTGAGGTGCATTACACTGTGCCTGGTCACAACACTGAGGAGACCGAGCCGATGGCCTGTGGGTCCCGCCGTCCGCACGGAGCTTGCCGGCTCTCGTGGACGGCCAGCAGCGCACGTGCCACTCGGCTGACATGACGTCACGGAGCGGCGTCAGGTGCCACCGGCGCCGTGACGGCTCGGCCCGGTCGCGGCTCCATGCAGCACGTTCGGCGGCCAGCAGAGCGGGCATCACGAGATCGCCGGCGCGCCACCGAGATGGACCGTCCGAGATGGGGGTTGGACCGGCGGCTGGATCAGAGGCTGGGCCGGCGGCTGGGCCGGCGGCTGGGCCGGCGGCTGGGCCGGCGGCTGGGCCGGCGGCTGGGCCGGCGGCTGGACCGGCGGCTGGATCAGAGGCTGGGCCGGCGGCTGGGCCGGCGGCTGGGCCGGCGGCTGGGCCGGCGGCTGGGCCGGCGGCTGGGCCGGCGGCTGGGCCGGGGGCTGGGCCGGCGGCTGGGCCGGTGGCTGGGCCGGCGGCTGGGCCGGCAGCTGGGCCGGCGGCTGGGCCGGCGGAAGAACCGGAGGCCGGACCGATGGCCTCTGATGGCCTCGGACCGCACGCGGCAACACCGCCCTGCCCGGGGTCAATACCGGCCGAGACCGCGACCGGTAGCAACAAGGAACACGTCGACGATCACATGATGCACGAGGTCGCCCCCCCCGGCAGCCCATGACGCATGCGGTGCAGGGGATGGGGGCGGTCGTGCCAGCAGACGACGCGCGGCGGCGTTCTTGGAACGGACTGGTGCGGCCTCGTAACCAATACGACGCGACGACCTTCCGCGGCCGCGGCGCCGGTGCTGCCACCTGGCTACAAACGGTCCGCCAGGAACGCGGATGACACCCGGCCGCGCGTGCCGCCTTCACGGAAGCCGTTGTCGTGGCCGGGCTTAGGCTACGGCGGTCGTAACACGGCAGCTGCAGCTGTTGCGGAGCGAGAGCGCACGGCCGTGACGTTCGGGCGCCACCCGCGGCTACACGATCAGTGGGGACGCGACTGAAGGCGGTGCACAGGCGAGGCGTGCCGCCGGAGGTGAAGCAGTTGGCCGCTGGAGGTGAAGCAGTTGGCCGCTGGAGGTGAAGCAGTTGGCCGCCGGAGGTGAAGCAGTTGGCCGCTGGAGGTGAAGCAGTTGGCCGCTGGAGGTGAAGCAGTTGGCCGCTGGAGGTGAAGCAGTTGGCCGCCGGAGGTGAAGCAGTTGGCCGCTGGAGGTGCGAGAATCGGCTAATTGGTGTGGGAGCGGCGACTGCTCGGGGTGAGGGAACTGGCTAGTTTGGCGCGCCCGAAGGTGGCGAAACGCGGCCACACCGGTAGCTCAGCTTGTCAGAACGATGATTTGGATTGGTCTCCCCTAGCCTGGTAGGACCGAGTTCGAGTCGCTTCACGTGCTCGCATACAGTCCCCGGCTGGGAGGGTCAGTTGGCAGCTGTCCGATAAAGCCGTGGAGAGAATCCTCGGGCGGCCGTGTCCGAGCATTGACGGCACGTTAAACTCTCGGTTAAGATTCTGCTATTGAAATTGAACTCAAGGATCGGGTGATGGGGCCATTGTTCATGCAACGAACTCTACTTAGCATACAATCCTGGTCCATAAAGCCACCCAGCAATAATTCCGGATAAACACAGTTACTGATTCCTGCTGCAGTGCTACAGTCACCGATCCCTACTACAGCGTTACAGTCACTGATCCCTACTACAGAGCTACCATCACTGATCCCTACTACAGAGCTAACGTCGCTGATCACTGTTACCGGACTTTGACGTTATATGCCGGCCGGAGCAGTGTATTTAGAGCATAGCAGGTGGATGCACACAATGACCATTGTGCACACTGATCCAGTGCACAATGGTGCACCACGGGCGCGCTGTGTGCCATCGCTGAATGCATGGCTGCACAGTGTTGTGCACACCAGCCAGCCGGACAAAACAAACCACCGCAGCAAGCATCCCACGCGGACAGCAGCAGCCACAGAGATATCACAGCATAGCGGCCACAGAGACATAGCGGCACAACAGCCCGGTGTATATCTCAGCACAGCAGCCTCTGCTCGTGGCTGTCCAGTAGGCAAGCGCCTCCAGCTGTTGCGAACCGACAACTCGTAGCAAGGTCAGGTCTGGAATCACAATAGATATGGAGCGATTTTCTGGTGGGCCTCTGAGACAACTGGGGTGATGCTTCGGCCGAAGGATCAGTCGGAGTGATGCTGTGGCCCAGGGAACAGCTGGGTAACACTCCGGTCTAGGGGAGAGTCGGGGTGACGCTCCGGTCCAGGGGACAGTCGGAATTACGTTCCGGACTTTGGAGCAGTCGGGGTGACGCTCCTATCTAGGGAACTCCTATCTAGGGCTCTTTGCAGATGTGAGCGAAATGCAGTCGCCGCCAGTTCCGCCAGTCATCTCGCGACGGACAACTAGTGCAGCACGAGCGGCGCCACATGCCAGGCGTGGTGTCGACAGGTCACACAGGGGCTGATGTGGTGTCGACAGGCCACACAGGAGCTGATGTGGTGTCGACAGGCCACACAGGGGCTGATGTGGTGTCGACAGGTCACACAGGAGCTGGTGTGGTGTCGACAGGTCACACAGGGGCTGATGTGGTGTCGACAGGTCACACAGGAGCTGGTGTGGTGTCGACAGGCCACACAGGAGCTGGTGTGGTGTCGACAGGCCACACAGGAGCTGGTGTGGTGTCGACAGGTCACACAGGGGCTGGTGTGGTGTCGACAGGCCACACAGGGGCTGATGTGGTGTCGACAGGCCACACAGGGGCTGATGTGGTGTCGACAGGTCACACAGGAGCTGGTGTGGTGTCGACAGGCCACACAGGAGCTGGTGTGGTGTCGACAGGCCACACAGGAGCTGGTGTGGTGTCGACAGGTCACACAGGGGCTGATGTGGTGTCGACAGGTCACACAGGGGCTGGTGTGGTGTCGACAGGTCACACAGGAGCTGGTGTGGTGTCGACAGGCCACAGGAGCTGGTGTGGTGTCGACAGGCCACACAGGGGCTGATGTGGTGTCGACAGGCCACACAGGAGCTGGTGTGGTGTCGACAGGCCACACAGGAGCTGGTGTGGTGTCGACAGGCCACACAGGAGCTGGTGTGGTGTCGACAGGTCACACAGGGGCTGATGTGGTGTCGACAGGTCACACAGGGGCTGGTGTGGTGTCGACAGGCCACACAGGAGCTGGTGTGGTGTCGACAGGTCACACAGGGCTGATGTGGTATCGACAGGCCACACAGGAGCTGGTGTGGTGTCGACAGGTCACACAGGGCTGATGTGGTGTCGACAGGCCACAGAGGAGCTGGTGTGGTGTCGACAGGTCACACAGGGCTGATGTGGTGTCGACAGGTCACACAGGGGCTGATGTGGTGTCCACACAGGGGCTGATGTGGTGTCCACAGGTCACACAGGGGCTGATGTGGTGTCGACAGGCCACACAGGAGCTGGTGTGGTGTCGACAGGCCACACAAGAGCTGGTGTGGTGTCGACAGGCCACACAGGAGCTGGTGTGGTATCGACAGGTCACACAGGGCTGATGTGGTGTCGACAGGTCGCAAAGGGGCTGATGTGGTGTCGACAGGTCACACAGGGGCTGATGTGGTGTCGACAGGTCACACAGGGGCTGATGTGGTGTCGACAGGTCACACAGGGGCTGATGTGGTGTCCACACAGGGGCTGATGTGGTGTCCACAGGTCACACAGGGGCTGATGTGGTGTCGACAGGTCACGCAGGGGCTGATGTTGTCTCAACATGTCACACAGGAGTTGATGTGGTGTCGACAGGTCGCAAAGGGGCTGATGTGGTGTCGACAGGGCACACAGGGGCTGATGTGGTGTCGACCGGTCACACAGGTGCTGGTCTGATACAGACAGGCCACACGGGTGCTGGTGTGATAGTCAGGTCACACGGGTGCTGGTGTGATAGTCGGGTCACACGGGTGCTGGTGTGATACAGACAGGTCACACGGGTGCTGGTCTGATACAGACAGGCCACACGGGTGCTGGTGTGATAGTCAGGTCACACGGGTGCTGGTCTGATACAGACAGGTCACACGGGTGCTGGTGTGATAGTCAGGTCACACGGGTGCTGGTGTGATACAGACAGGTCACACAGGTGCTGGTACGTCGCTGACAGATCACCGGTCGGTCGGCGCCGACGAGGTCGGACAGAAGACGTGACACGTGGCACGTGGCACGCCATGCCGCACATGTCTCTCGGCGCGATAACCTCCTTCACCACGCCCGGAGTCGTGTCGAGTTTTGCTTAGAGACATGGACAAGCCGGCACACGACGTTCGAGGCTCCAGGTCTTATCTGCGTTTCGCCACATCAGTCGTGCTCCATAATTGTCGTGTGTCGAGCATGAGACAAGATATCAGACCCCTCCGATGCAGCTGTTTAGCAAGCGTCACCCGTGCTCACGAGCATAGCAGCCAGGGAAGCGTCTACCTCGCGTAGCTTGATTATCATTATACTAAGTATGGTATATTTTAACATTAGCCATTTGGGACTGAATGAGCAGAAATACCTTACACATGAAACTCTCAATGAGATTATCATTACAGGCACGCCCAAGCTCGCAGCACAAGCAGGCTGCATCTAACTTTCCCTTCCCTCCCTGATAAACCAGGCAGCCAGACTAATTTCTGGCTGTGCTGCGCTGATTAGCTCCCTGGGAAACCAGGCAGCCAGGATGACCTCTGGCTTTGTCACATTGTCCGGCTCTCAGAGGGACCAGGCAGCCAGACTGAGAGAAGCTGTACGTCAGGATTCAACACCGCACCTCCGGCTGGCTGATGAGGCGGCCGGCGCGATATGTTCGGCTGGAATTTTGGCTCCGCCCACCGGTCACATGGCCCAGCATCACCGCTGGTCCCACCCACTGGTCACATGGCCCAGCATCACTGCTGGCCCGCCCACCGGTCACATGGCCCAGCAGCACTGCTGCTGCCTCCACCCACCGGTCACATGGCCCAGCAGCACTGCTGCCTCCACCCACCGGTCACATGGCCCAGCAGCACTGCTGCCTCCACCCACCGGTCACATGGCCCAGCAGCACTGCTGCCTCCACCCACCGGTCACATGACCCAGCAGTCATCACTGCCGCCCCCACCGGACGAGCAGCCCTACAATCAACAGGAAACACCGAACGGCTCTCCGGAGGACTCGATGGAGCCGGTCACGCGAGCGACGGCCGTGGCTGGCGTAAAAACACCGGAGAAAAAGCACATCAGTGTCCGGGACAAGTGCCCTGGCGTGGAGTATTGTTACTCTGCCGGTCGCACGACCAGACACAAGTACCGCATCAGAAGAGGTCGCCGGAGAGGGGCACTGCCGAATGAATCTGACTGACTCCCCTTGAGAGAGGGGACTGCGGAACGAGTGAATGATCTTTGAGGAAGGGGACTACGGAACGACCGAATCATTTTGTATTTGTGCGACGAGTGTTGCAAACCCCGTGCTGCTGCTCTCCCGGTCGCCAAGGAGTCCAATAGTCCACTACCTTTGCCGACCTACTTTTGTTGATAGTTAGCAGACCGGATTGTCTTCTGGCAAAAATACACCGCCCGGCGATACAGATTCATACAGGTGACATAGAAGCAAGGTCACGGCTTGGATCGCTGCACCAAATAACAGAGCCGACAGCCGACAGCCTCGGCAGCACCCCCGCGGCACGGCGCGGCGCGTCTGTCACAGATGTGGCGCGGCCCGGCGTCACGCTCCACGCACTGATGCCCGTCCCGCTCCACGCAACATCACCCACCCCACACTCCAAGTCGCGCACCAACACTCCACAATGCCCATCACGCATACCTCCGGCTCGCGTTGCTCTGAATCCCCGGCCACATGGACATTCCGGGCAATGAGAAAGCCGACGGCCTCGCACGTCAGGCCATCGACCTCGAACCCGGCACTAATCCGACCAGAGTTATACTCCGACCAGCTACACCCCGACCAGAGCGATACTCCGACCAGTGTTATACTCCGACCAGCTACACTCCGACCAGAGCGATACTCCGACCAGTGTTATACTCCGACCAGCTACACTCCGACCAGAGCGATACTCCGACCAGAGTTATACTCCGACCAGCTACACTCCGACCAGAGCGATACTCCGACCAGAGTTATACTCCGACCAGCTACAGTCCGACCAGAGCGATACTCCGACCAGTGTTATACTCCGACCAGCTACACTCCGATCAGAGCGATACTCCGACCAGAGTTATACTCCGACCAGCTACACTCCGACCAGAGCGATACTCCGACCAGAGTTATACTCCGACCAGCTACACTCCGACCAGAGCGATACTCCGACCAGTGCTATACTCCGACCAGCTACACTCCGACCAGAGCGATACTCCGACCAGAGTTATACTCCGACCAGCTACACTCCGACCAGAGCGATACTCCGACCAGAGTTATACTCCGACCAGCTACACTCCGACCAGAGCGATACTCCGACCAGTGTTATACTCCGACCAGCTACACTCTGACCAGAGCGATACTCCGACCAGAGTTATACTCCGACCAGCTACACTCCGACCAGAGCGATACTCCGACCAGAGTTATACTCCGACCAGTTACACTCCGACCAGAGCGATACTCCGACCAGTGTTATACTCCGACCAGCTACACTCCGACCAGAGCGATACTCCGACCAGTGTTATACTCCGAAGATATGCATTATGCAGCACTACACTGAACATTGTTAATGATATTGCTAGTATAACTCTTCATTTTATGTCACATGTCCCTGACCAGTCATCTAAAAATTATGTGTATTTCATCACGTCCCTAGTATTTCAACAGGCTAACACCAATGCGACGTATTTTGGCGAGACCAAACGTAACGTCATGGAGCGGTTCCACGAAAACTTAACGAGACCCCAAAACAGGACATTGAACATACCAACAGTAGACCACGCCCACTATAGTCATATAGAGACGCCCACAAGCTCAGCTTCTTTGAATATATAAATTTTAAGTACATGCAAAGACGTTGTCGATCTAAAACAAAGTCGATTTACACGACAGTAGAAATTGTAGATCAATACTTATTACCCAGATATCCTCATGGACCCTGTTACCACTGGCCCCAAACCGCACTGCACGCCAGCACCAAACACGGGGGATGCACAAACACCAAGAGCACAGGCTACTGATCACAGCACAACACAAAGCTACACACCAAGATGGCGTTCGTCGCAGCCGATGGCTATCACTTCGCGCAGTAAAGCATAAAGACATAAAAGATAGCGAAACTATGAGCCACGAGGGCCCTTCTTGGTTGCACACTGTACACTAAACGGGTTGTCCACCAAATATGTCAATCAGCCCTCCGGTAATACTCAAAAGCAAGCCCTATATTCTTATTATGATTGTCTATGCTGTTTTTAAAGATGTTCAATGTGCCGCTACTGGCAATGGTTTCTGGCAGCTGGTTCCAGTGTTCTACTACCCTGTTGGTGAAGAAAGTCTGTCATAACCTTGTTCTGCTGTGGTTAACTTTAATTTTGAATTTATGACCTCTAATTGCATCATTTCGGTTGAATTCAAACATATCCCCAAGATATCCCCTCTCCAGACCATGGACAAATTTAAAGACCTCGATGGGATCTCCAGCAGCAGATATAATATGAGGTGATAAGCGCTTATGCATCTTGTTAATTATAAAGTACACGTACCTATCCTGTGAATTGTATTCATATCCTGTCAATCTGATCCGACTGGCCGCGAGATCAGCAATCAGTGCATGCTGCGACATGTTCGATGTCATGTACTTGTTTCCTCCCACCTTGAACTGTCACTGCGAACAAAAACACGCCATCGAGTAATACACCTTAATTTTAATATAATTTACCTATCAGTTATAGTGAGCATAAGTGCAAGAGTCCTCTTCCGTCCGTAGTCGCTCTAAGAAAAGATTTGCACCACAATCAGAGTTGCACGATAATCAGAGTTGACTCTGATCAAACTTGCACTCCGATCAGTTACACCGTGCCCATACTTACACTCCAATCAGAGTTGCACTCCGATCAGAGTTACACTTCGATCAGAGATGCGCTCCGATCACAGTTACACAACGTCCAGAGTTACACCCATATCACAGTTACATCCTGATCAGTCACACCTGCCACAAGAGCATTCTAGGACAAGTTTACGTCGTCGCCAAATCAGCGCATTCGATACGCTCGTGCTTCACCTTCTATTAGAATGCTGTCTTCGCCGGTACGGGCGGACGGCGGCGTCGCGTCGCCTGGTCGTGCCGACACCCATAAACCCGACCCCACCACATCCGCCTCCCCCCGCCCGGCACGGTCCAACCGGCGCCCACCCGCCCGGCACGGTCCAACCGGCACCAACTCGCCCGGCACGGTCCAACCGGCGCCCACTCGCCCGGCACGGTCCAACCGGCGCCCACCCGCCCGGCACGGTCCAACCGGCGCCCACTCGCCCGGCACGGTCCAACCGGCGCCCACTCGCCCGGCACGGTCCAACCGGCGCCCACTCGCCCGGCACGGTCCAACCGGCGCCCACTCGCCCGGCACGGTCCAACCGGCGCCCACCCGCCCGGCACGGTCCAACCGGCGCCCACTCGCCCGGCACGGTCCAACCGGCGCCCACCCGCCCGGCACGGTCCAACCGGCGCCCACTCGCCCGGCACGGTCCAACCGGCGCCCACCCGCCCGGCACGGTCCAACCGGCGCCCACTCGCCCGGCACGGTCCAACCGGCGCCCACCCGCCCGGCACGGTCCAACCGGCGCCCACTCGCCCGGCACGGTCCAACCGGCGCCCACCCGCCCGGCACGCGATCTGTGTGACGGTGAACGCACATCTGTGGAACGACGGCGAACGGGCGTCGGCGAACAAAGTCGCCCATGTGGCACGGAGACGCCGAACAAAGTCGCCCATGTTGCACGGAGACGCCGAACAGAGTCGCCTATGTTGCACGGAGACGCCGAACAAAACCGTCCGCCGCTGGATAAGCAGGAACAAAGCAATCTGTGTTGGGCTATGCATGTCGATTTCAAGCGATTTATTGAGGAACCGGCAACAAACATTACCTTGTGTTGTGGTGCTACGGTTTCGTTCGTGTTTATAATTTATTTCCTGATGGCAGTGGATTTAGGGTGCGTCGACTGCGCTGTGATTTTGCGCCCATAACGCTACCTGTTGTCTTATTATTGTAAAGTGAGAGGTCTTATCTCATGTCAGAGTGCTTAGGATGATTATATCAAGGTTTAGTTTTTCTCTCTCTCCACCTTGATTTACTTCCTTACTTCATAGCGGTGTGCAGTCATGCTTAGTCAGTGTCAGGTCCCACACGGAAGCTTCAGACTTGATGGGGAGGGTTTAATGGTGCAGACGGAAACATGTGGAGTCACGTGAGTGGTAACGTGGGCGGTGACGTGGGCGGTGACATGGGCGGCGGCGTGGACGGTGACGTGGGCGGTGACGTGGGCGGTGACATGGGCGGTGACGTGGGCGGTGATGTGGGCGGTGACATGGGTGGTGACGTGGGTGGTGGCGTGGGCGGTGACATGGATGGTGACGTGGATGATGACGTGGATGATGACGTGAGTGGTAACGTGAATGGTGACGTTGGCGGTGACGTTGGTGGTTACGTTGGTGGTTACGTGAATGGTGATTTGGGTGGTGACGTTGCTGGTGACGTGGATGGTGATGTGAGTGGTGACGTGGGTGGTGACGTAGGTGGTGGCGTGGGCGGTGACATGGGTGGTGACGTGGGTGGTGGCGTGGATGCTGACGTGGATGATGACGTGGGCGGTAACGTGAACGGTAGCGTGAATGTGGCGTAGATGGTAGCGTAAATGGTGACATGGTCGGTGACGTGATCGGTGGCGTGATCGGTGACGTGATCGGTGACGTTGGTGGTGGCGTGGGTTATAAGGTGGACGGTAACGTGGGTGGCGGCGCGTGCAGCGGCGTGTGCGGCGGAGTGGGTGGCGGGCGCGTGCAGCGGCGTGTGCGGCGGAGTGGGTGGCGGCGCGTGCAGCGGCGTGTGCGGCGGAGTGGGTGGCGGGCGCGTGCAGCGCCGTGTGCGGCGGAGTGGGTGGCGGCGCGTGCAGCGGCGTGTGCGGCGGAGTGGGTGGCGGGCGCGTGGTGCCGACTGACGCAGCTGTGCACGGCCGTCGCCGCCGCCGCCGCCGCCGCCGCTCACGGCCGCTCGCCGTACTCATCCCCCCAAAAAACCTATGCGTAAACAAGAGGGGGGACCATCGAGCGGCAGCGGAGCCAACGCGGCGGCAAAAAGCGGCGCAGATCGCGCAGCGGCGCTGCCACCGCCGCCAAAAAGCCGGCCGGATGAGGCGCGACATGCACCACATGACAGCAACTACAGCATCGATCAGTCGGTGCGCGTGCGGCTGGCACGCGATGCCGAGGCGTGCGCTGTGGATCGTCAACTGATCCATCACGTTGTACCTGCGCAGGGTGCCACAGCTCACGCTGCGGCGGACGGCTGCTGCCAGACGCCTGTCCGTCGGGCGACGGAACCAGCTGACGGTACCAGCTGCGTCACAGCCTCAGATTGTGACGCGACTGCCACGCGCGCGCCGGTGGAGGCGCACGCGCGCGACCGCCACGATCGTGGACTGCCTGCGGCCGAGAGACGCCGCCCGAAGGTGACGCCAGCGCGCCGATATCGCCACGACACGGTGACATGACACGGCGGGTCTCGCCGCGGATGTGACGTGGCAGTCGGATCTCCCCAAGACAGCGGTATCGGCGTGTTTGCGTATGTGGAGAGACAGGGGCAGAAGGCCGGTCGCGTCAACACGCTCGGACCGGGGTGGTGGCCCGTCGCAGCACCAGAGACAGGCGCCGACGCCTGGCGAGACGATGCAGGCGTGAGCGGCGACCGGCCGCTCATGTTTGCTGTTTCTGTGTGGGCGGCGGTGCGATGTGTTCAGCAGACACTGGGAGCAGCCGAGGTTCGTGGGGAGCAGCTGAGGTTGGTGTCGTGAAAAGCGGGCGAGGTCTGTGGGGAACAGCAGAGATCCATGGGGAGCAGCAGAGGTCCGTGGGAAGCAGTAGAAGTCCATGGGGAGCAGCAGAGATCCGTGGGAAGCAGCAGCAGAGGTGAAAAAGTACCAACACGGCAACGTACGACGGTGGAAATTTACCACTCCGGGCCATTCTTCCGTGGTGGAAACTCGTCCCCGGAGACTAGGAACAAACAAACTGCTGGTTTGATTCGAGCTTCGGAAAAAATATTATTCACAATTTCTCGAAAAAGTAAAATCCGTCGAATTCCTCGAAATAAGATGAATCGCCGAAGAGAAATTGTAATTTGCTCCCCATCAATCCGATCCCCCCCAAGACACGCATGAAGTTTTTTTGCATGTAAAGGAGTTCCTCAACGTCGTACAAAATCTTCGGCAGCGACAACTTTCCACCGGAAATAGCCAATGGTGGAAATTGGTGGGAAGGCTTTTGACCGACACACGGACGCTAGAATGTCAAAACTGTGTGCCGGCCGGATGCACATGATTTTTTTGCGTTTCTGGTAAGTCGTGAAAACGACATTTCCATTCACATTTCATTTGTTTATAGCCATAACTTCAAAATGTAGAGGCGAAACAATGCCAACGACGGTGGGCGAGAGATTATGATAAAAATAGGAAGAATGAATGCAGGGTTGTATTATAAAACAAATTTATCTTAGGCACAGCTTCATGTTATTCGTAAAATGGCCTTTCACAACTGTACATTTTTTCCTTCAGCTCGCGCTTATTGCTTCCTTCGCTTATTTTGCATCTCTTTCTCACGAATAATTTCCCGTTAAGTGCGTTTTCACGGTTTCATATATCAACTGCATTACCTGCAGCTGTTTGCCAAAATGTGTCACTAGTGAGCCACTCTAGATGTAGGGAACCGTCAACAATTGGATCTGTGCCCGGCTTCGGTTAAAGACCTTGAAAAGTGTGTTGACCACGGTTCTTCTGAGTTGACGGTTTTGGGAAGTTCAAGGTTTTTGTGAAGGTGCCGTGAGAACAGGGTAGGATAATCATATTATGCCGAAGCGGAAGAGAGCTGGGGAGAAGCTTTCCCAATCTGAACAGAAAGTACGTTGTGGATATCCGGGATGTACCTTTAATGGCAGGCCCGACAGCTTTAGGATACACAACAAGAGGAGGCATGGAGGTTTTCAAAACGCCAGAGTACAAAATTCTGGTTTTGAACTGGGAGCGAGGTTTGCAAGCTATGCTCCTTTGTAACATGACAGCATGCCAGTCCAGATGAATGGAATATGATAATTTTTTACAGGAAGCAAATGACAGTAATTGTTGAATGTTCCCCTCAGGCTTTTCTGATGCCACTCACTTGTGCCAGCTGACTGCTAGCCAGCCAACCAATGTGGGAAACGTGGTTCACTAACCAGGAGAATAAAAAGGTATTCCTGACCATAGAGCCGGAGAATAAAAAATGGCCTTGGACCCCCACCCCACCAAAAAAAAAATTGGCCCCTTAAAAAATGCTGGAGAACAGAAAGCTACTGATGTTGCAGCCCAAAAAGTTCATGGATAAAAAACAAGCTGGAGAATACAAATCGGAGTTGTGGAACAGCCAGTATGGTACCTATTAAGGCTTCATCACTTTCTAAAAAGTATGCCAAATTCGGCAAAAAAAGGAACAAATTGACTCAAATATCAGCACGGATTGTTTTATAGCTACCAAATGCAGTGAATTATGGGCAAATGATGATATTCACAGATGAACAGCAAACACATCCTGCTGGCACAAAACTAACTCTGGGTATGATAGCATCAACATTCCGCTTACTTATGGTTGTGAAGTCAATCATTTGTTTCCAAGTGTGTGATTAGTCTGCATAGTGCACACTGCACCATGCTAATGTCAGTGTAAATACATCCATAATATATTAAAGAATAATTGTATAATACAAGCTAAAAGTAAGAATCAGATTCAGCATTTCTCAGCTGTGTGGCACAATGCACACAAGGTGTTTCAACTAAAATGGGTACCTCTTTTCCAGGTTGTTCACATGACAGAGGGAGTGTTTATCTCTTGTCATCTCCTCTAAAAAATACATTGATGCAGCCAGAGTATGATCAATCATCTATGCCTGGAGGCAAAATGTCAGTGCTTTTAATGGGGTGGAAACTTCAACATTCCAGCAGCAGCATTCAGCATTTGTCCAGCAAGCATTTGTCCAGCAAGCATTTGTCCAGCAGCATTTGTCCAGCAGCATTCAGCATTGAGCCAGCTAAAATATTTAGAACACTGCTCCGCGAATGATCAACCCTGGTCGATGCGCCCTAAAGCCAAACTAGAACACCGCTCCACAAAGGTTATGGTGGTACATGCTTCTTTATTAAAATAATCTTAATCTTATCTTAAAATCATCAGTATTCCAGGGGGCTAATTAATGGATAACTAGTGTATTGTTTCCACACAGTCAACCAAGAAGGGCTTCTGTGGTTCCTAGTTGCACTTATCTGTTATGTCTATGTCTTTATGTCTATATCTTTATGTCTATGTCTTTATGTCTATGTCTTTATGTCTATGTCTTTATGCCTATGTCTTTATGTCTATGTCTTTATGTGTATGTCTTTATGTCTATGTCTTTATGTCTATGTATTTATGTCTATGTCTTTATGTCTATGTCTTTATGTCTATGTCTTTATGTCTATGTCTTTATGTCTATGTCTTTATGTCTATGTCTTTATGTCTATGTCTTTATGTATATGTCTTTATGTCTATGTCTTTATGTCTATGTCTTTATGTCTATGTCTTTATGTCTATGTCTTTATGTCTATGTCTTTATGTCTATGTCTTTATGTCTATGTCTTTATGTCTATGTCTTTATGTCTATGTCTTTATGTCTATGTCTTTATGTCTATGTCTTTATGTCTATGTCTTTATGTCTATGTCTTTATGTCTATGTCTTTATGTCTATGTCTTTATGTCTATGTCTTTATGTCTATGTCTTTATGTCTATGTCTTTATGTCTATGTCTTTATGTCTATGTCTTTATGTCTATGTCTTTATGTCTATGTCTTTATGTCTATGTCTTTATGTCTATGTCTTTATGTCTATGTCTTTATGTCTATGTCTTTATGTCTATGTCTTTATGTCTATGTCTTTATGTCTATGTCTTTATGTCTATGTCTTTATGTCTATGTCTTTATGTCTATGTCTTTATGTCTATGTCTTTATGTCTATGTCTTTATGTCTATGTCTTTATGTCTATGTCTTTATGTCTATGTCTTTATGTCTATGTCTTTATGTCTATGTCTTTATGTCTATGTCTTTATGTCTATGTCTTTATGTCTATGTCTTTATGTCTATGTCTTGGCGGACGAAGACGCGCGGCGTTCCGACAGGTGCGAATGGGTAGACCAGGCCATCTCGTCCGTGACCAGAATCGCCAAGCGCTACACCATCGGTAAGGGCTTGGAAACCCTGCTGAGCGCCAGAGAAGAGCGTGGCGAGACGGTACTGCGGCCCAAGCTCTGGTCTGGCACGCGGTTCGCGCCATATGCCTAAAAAACTGGAAGTGTTCATCCGCAATGCGGATACGATGGTGGATGTCCTGCAACAACGGATCAGAACATGAGAGGCGGATGACAGTGAACAGCGAGATCTCCGACTGCTGCGGGGTTAGTTCAGAATATGAATATTCCGGAGAAGTGTTGCACGAGTCTAGACACATGGACATTCACAATATCCAGACACTATTTTTTGCTAAGTTCTCATGTGAAAAATGACTGGTAATTAGCATATTGTTATTCTGCAGTTTCTGTTTGTCCTTTAAACACGCGCCCGGTTAAATACGACAAATCGCAGCATGCTCGGGTGGATGGGGGAAGTTATTGCAGAAAAACGGCGTTTGGGACAAGTAACCTAAGATGACCTTGATGCAGGTAAAACCATGATGTCAACGTAGTTTTCAGCGAAGTTGAGTATCCTCTTCCACAATGCTTCCGTTTCGACAAATCAAGGGCTGGCTTGAATACATTCCTAGCACGTGACAAATTATTTCCTTTTGGAAATCACGGCCTGACTGATCCAATCTGGCTCAATGACACTGAATGTCATTTCTATAAATTGTATACCAAAAGATCCGCCGTCCAATTGCGAGGAGTATAGTCCAACGTGGTGAGTCTGCGCCGTAGCGTTCCGGAGTTATTCCCAAAATAGCTTTGTTCGGTTGTGGTGTCGTATTGACCACCACCAGTACACGTGCTAATGGATATCTTGCGCAGGCATTATTGCTGTGGTTTAGCTTAGTATTATTTTGCATTATTATATATATTATTATATATATATATTATTATTATATTAGTGGCACAGGAGTATAACTAAAGTTAAATACAGCAATGTATATTATTTCCCTTTTTATTGCGAAGTACAGCTTTGCTATGGAAGCATGTAATTCCCCAAATTGCACCCTGGCCATACCATGATAGCGACGCTTAAGTCTATAAATGTCCCCACTACTCATCCCCTACCGACATTCCTCACTGAGTTTTCAGATCCGAAGTTCACCACTGAGCTGGCAGCCCTTTGTGACCTGTATGACGCGCTCGCCGAGGGTAGCAAGTCGCTCCCAAATATTCAGCTCCTGCCTTGGGAACAACAGCCCATGTTCGACAACATGGTGTGCAAGCTCGCTGAGAAGCAGGAAGCTTTGGAGAACGAGGACACAGAGCTAATGGCGGAGCGGTGACGCATGCTGTCATCACTTCCTGCCACCGCTTACGACCAGGTCAGTGTATTATTATGTTTTGTTCTTGCCTCGCTTCCCCATATAAAGTCTATGTACATACACATGCATATAACATGCATATCTACACACACACACACACACACACACACACACACACACACACACACACACACACACACACACACACACACACACACACACACACACACACACACACACACACACACACACACACACACACACACACACACACACACACACACACACACACACACACACACACACACGCACGCACGCACGCACGCACGCACGCACGCACGCACGCACGCACGCACGCACGCACGCACGCACGCACACATACACACATACATACATGCATATATATATATATATATATTGTTTTGCGAATTCAGGTGATGGAAAAAGGAAGCAGCATAGATTTTAGTAATAGTGCAATTCCGCATCCCTTCATGTCGCATCATCCCCAGTCGTTCATTTTATGATTATATTCTGCTGCAGCTGTTGCGTGTGTTGCACGTTGCACGTTGGAATGGCTTTTGTGCTTCGTTTCTTCGTCATCTCTCTTTGGGTCGGATTTCTTTTACTTTGCTTCAAGGCTTTGTTTACTAAATAATATATACCTATCAATTCATGCTGCTCCTTGTGGATATTCTATCTTTTCATCTTTGTATATTATCATCTTATATATTGTGGCTATATTGTTTTGCCCCATTTTTAATGGCAATTTTTCGTGTGAGATTGTGTTAATTTGTGTTTAGGTCGGAATGTCGACAGCAGGCGAAACACGATCCGAAGGGTTCGTGATCAGTACGGGATCATCTTTTGGTTGCACAGTAACTCCTCTATCTGCTCTGACCTGGATTACTTCGCTTTCCAGCTTCCAGCGGTGCTCCGATTCACCACCACTCTTCATGACAAGGCGACAGAGCGCGGCCGCGGACTGGACGCCAGGGCCAGCAGCAAAGGTGTCGTGACGGCAAGCTGCAGTATTCTGTGACTGACATAAAGGTCGTCCGTGATTTGAAGGCTCTTCAACAGATGAGGCATGTCGAATGCCTTGAGACGTCCACGACAGCATCGCAAAGCTGGTCAGTCAGCGTTTGATACCGCCGACTGCAGCCGTGGAGAGGGAGGTTGTCAAGGCAGCCTACATGTGTCTGTCCAGCCAGCCATCCGGCATGAGCAACCAGCAGCTTCTGCGAGCCCTGCAAATGGAGTCGGCCCAGAGCTACGTGCTGAAGCAGTACGCTCACCTGGTCCTAAGGCTATGGCTGTTAAGCCCGCCCGAAGCTGTCGTTGAGAGCATGGGGAGTGTGGTGGGAGACATATTTGGCGCTCATCGGCAGCTGGACCACCGAAACGCTGAGTACGAGCTTATGATACGCTGGAACGGGCCTGATGTTCATCATGCTAAGGCCTTAATTCAGGCAGTACAACGCAAATTTAACAACAACTTCATCAGGCAGTCAGTTGACATCAGGACAGAGCTACAGAGTACTGTGATCGGACACCACAATTCGAAGTGTGCCGCAGATCAGCTGTCTTCCAATAAGAGTTCCAGACGTGTGCGTGCGTGCGTACAAGAAAGTGACCATGCATGCGTCGGGGTTTGGAAGTTTGTGCTAATTAGTTCTTGCGAATAACAGTCAAAAATGTCATCCATGTTCTTTTGGTCCAGTTTAAACAGCGCATCTGTGAAGATTTGAATAAGCTAACGTTCCAGTTAAATGTACGCGAGCAGTTCTTCTCTGTGCCCAGTTGCCTATCAAGCCGTGCATCGATCCGATCCGAGTCAAGCCGAATAACAATAATTAATAGTTACTTGTTACTTAACGACGCTTTCAGCTGCTATAGTTATTTCGCGTTGGCATTTGTAATGCCGTGTCCGTACTGCGAGGGGAGAAGCTCATTGGTTGGAAGCGCGGCTCGAACCCACGACCTTTGCCCTGTGAGACAGACGCGTTTACCAACTGAGCTATCCCTCCCATCGAGCCGAGCCGATGAAGCCAATCAGTTACGACCGCCTGCTTGCGGGTGAAGGAAAGCTCAGTTGGTTAGAGCGTCTGTCTCACATAACAAGGGTTCTAGCCGCTCTGTCGATCGATAGGCTTCTCCACTCGCGGGCATGACGTCATAGTTGCCGACGCGAAATATCCATAGCAGTTGAAAGCGTCGCTAAATGACACGATAATAATAATTATTACTATTACCGCCTGTTTGCTCCGCTGCCGACTGGTTAGCCTATTAGTGTACTTAGTTTTAACTCGTTGGTTGTTGAGACCAACAACGAAGTTGGTGCTGAGTTTATGGCACCATGTAGCGGCTCGTGTTTCATGAATTCGCAAATATAAAGATACGGTTTGCAGCATGTTTTGTCTTTGTCTCCCGGAATGCGGCGGAAGAGATCAGTTCTCCACGGTGGTAAAAACGTTTTTTCGCCTAAAATTAAAACCCTGCAAAAATACTGCAAAACATGGAACTATAGTGGACTAAAATAAAGAACTTCACAAGACCCTATCTTCGGAGTCGTTGAAAAGTTATGGCGGAAAATTTCGTTGGTAGAATTTGCGACCATTTTTTAACCTCTGAACAGCAGAGGCCCGCGGGGAGCAGCAGATGTCCGTGAGGCGCAGCAGAGATCCATGGGGAGCAGTAGAGGTCCGTGGGAAGCAGTAGAGGTCCGTGGAGAGCAGCAGAGGTCCGTGGGGAGCAGCAGAGGTCCGTGGGAAGCAGTAGAGGTCCGTGGAGGTGTAGCAGAGGTCCGTATGGAGCAGCAGAAGTCCGTGTCGTGAGGCGCGGCGGAGGTTCGTTTCGTGGAGAGTGGCCGAGGTTCGTTTCGTGGAGAGTGGCCGAGGTTCGTGTCGTGGAGAGTGGCCGAGGTACGTGTCGTGGAGAGTGGCCGAAGTGCGTGCCGTGGAGAGTGGCCGAGGTACGTGTCGTGGAGAGTGGCCGAGGTTCGTGTCGTGGAGAGTAGCCGAGGTGCGTGTCGTGGAGAGTGGCCGAGGTGCGTGTCGTGGAGAGTGGCCGAGGTGCGTGTTGTGGAGAGTGGCCGAGGTGCGTGTCGTGGAGAGTGGCCGAGGTGCGTGTCGTGGAGAGTGGCCGAGGTACGTGTCGTGGAGAGTGGCCGAGGTGCGTGTCGTGGAGAGTGGCCGAGGTGCGTGTCGTGGAGTGGCCGAGGTGCGTGTCGTGGAGAGTGGCCGAGGTGCGTGTTGTGGAGAGTGGCCGAGGTGCGTGTCGTGGAGAGTGGCCGAGGTGCGTGTCGTGGAGTGGCCGAGGTGCGTGTCGTGGAGAGTGGCCGAGGTGCGTGTCGTGGAGAGGGGCCGAGGTGCGTGTCGTGGAGAGTGGCCGAGGTCCGTGTCGTGGAGTGGCCGAGGTGTGTGTCGTGGAGAGTGGCCGAGGTGCGTGTTGTGGAAGTGGCCGAGGTGCGTGTCGTGGAGAGTGGCCGAGGTACGTGTCGTGGAGAGTGGCCAAGGTGCGTGTCGTGGAGAGTGGCCGAGGTGCGTGTCGTGGAGTGGCCGAGGTGCGTGTCGTGGAGAGTGGCCGAGGTGCGTGTTGTGGAGAGTGGCCGAGGTGCGTGTCGTGGAGAGTGGCCGAGGTGCGTGTCGTGGAGTGGCCGAGGTGCGTGTCGTGGAGAGTGGCCGAGGTGCGTGTCGTGGAGAGGGGCCGAGGTGCGTGTCGTGGAGAGTGGCCGAGGTCCGTGTCGTGGAGTGGCCGAGGTGTGTGTCGTGGAGAGTGGCCGAGGTGCGTGTTGTGGAGAGTGGCCGAGGTGCGTGTCGTGGAGAGTGGCCGAGGTTCGTGTCGTGGAGAGTAGCCGAGGTCGTCGAGTGAGTTAGTTAGTTATGTGGGCTTTAAGGCGCATTGACCATGTTGATCACATAGCGCCCATAACTGTGTTCCTGTCTATCTAGGTTTTATGTTCCGTTCAGGATTACTTTCACGTTTAAGAGCACTCACTATGCCCAAACGAGACCGATATATTTACCTCCCTGGATATATGACAGCAAATCGTATTTGTGACAGAAACTAGAATAGTTGTCCATTCTGAATCACACGTGACCCATCACCAAGAAGATTTGTCATCGTCAGTGCGGATACCTCTCTTCCAAAGTGTCGTCTTCGTTCGGCTGCGAAACGAGGGCACCCCAGAAGGATGTGTCGGACCGTTAATGGGACATCACAACGAGCGCACATCGGTCTGTCATGATTCTGCAGCAGGTAGCCGTGGGTGGCATAGGTGTGTCCTATCCGTATCCTGGCGAGCACTACCTCCTCCCTCCGTGAAATTCTTGACGATGACTCTCACCGCCATAGATTTGGCTTAATGGTTCTCAGTTTGTTTCGGCCAGATAAGTTCCAAAGACATTGACGTTTTTCCTGGAAGAACGTATTAGTTGTCTGGCAGAAGTGTGCTGCGGGGAGAGGAAGCGAACGGGTGTAATGGCTTCGCGCAGCACGTTTCGCTGATTGGTCAGCCAACTCGTTTCCCGCTATTCCGACGTGGCTGGGAATCCAGCAAAGTGTTACATTTTTTCCCGCTCGTTTAAGCTTAGTTAGTCACACTACAACATCCTGAATTATGGGGTCACGGGGATAAAACGTCTTTATCGCACTAAGGCTACTTAGAGAGTCAGAGAGTATGACGTGGTCAACATCGTCCCCTACTTCGATGAAGCACAATGCCTGCGTAATTGCCATGAGTTCGGCGGTGTAAACCGTTGCATGGGGAGGCAGAGTAAACGACCTGGTGGCGACTCCACTTACAAATGCACAACCTACACCGTCCACAGTTTTAGACCCGTCTGTGTAAGTGGCAATACATGTGTGGTAGGTGTCAATATGTTTTATGGCTTTCTGTCGAAACAATTCCGGGATAAATTCGTCTTTATGAGCCTCAGACAGTACTATGTCTACTGACGGCTGCACCAGTTCCCAAGGGGGAACGGGCAGCATTGCCATCTTCCGAATGCTGCGCAGCTGGATACCGCTCCCTGCCACTAGCTCACGCTCACGCTCACGAGGTCGTCGAGGGCGGTTGATCATCCAAGAAGTAGCTGAGCACGAACCACATAGGAGCCATTCGAGAGCCACATAGGAACCGTCCCATACCCATTGGGATCAGGAAAAGCAATGAGGAGTAATGAGGTCTAGAGTTCGGTGAGCCAAACGTCCAAAACAGTGCGTCATATTTAAAATAAACTATGATGTTCATAGCCACGGTTGTAAAAGATGCTTCAAAATAATATCCTCTGAATGCAATGCATTTAGATTTCGATATACCAACATTCTCTGTTTAATCAGCCACTTAAGAGGTAATGGCCTCGATAGACTCCCAGATTCAGAAGGCCCGTTGGCCTCGATAGACCCGGGGATTCAGAGAACCAGATGGCCTCGATATACTCCAAGATTCAGAAGGCCAGTTAACTTCCATAGACCCCGGGATTCAGAGGACCAGATGGGCTCCATATATTCATGAATTTAGAGGGTCAGCTGGGCTCGATAGACCGTCAGAGCGTCAGCTGGCCTTCAAATATCCCTGGATACAAATTAACCTCAACAGACCCCTGGATCTAGATGGCTCTCTGACGCCAACAATTAGGAGCAGCCGGATATTCACCAATAATTGAAGCCAGCCACTTGAAATCACCGGAAGCTATCAAGAATCGTCGGAAACCATCGGGAATCATCGTAATCGCTGGAGCCTTCAGAGCCACGAAAATCCACAGAAGACGCCGACAGCGGCCGACTAGTTCCCAGTTGGTGGAGAGGGGAGGAGGGGGAACTCTCCCACCAGTTGGTGGAGAGTTCCTGTCGCGCGGTCGGCTACGGCGTTGTCGTAACCGCCGAATGTACACTTACCGTGGGGCAGTGTACACCAGCGAGCAGCTCGGCCACGCTACAGGTGGTCGGGCGCTCAGTTTCTCACCTGAGAAAGGGCAAAGCAGTGTCAAGTGCCGGCCAGAGTGGGTCAGAGCCAGGTCAAGTACAATATCGACCAGGACCTGCCACCGGGCGGTCGACCGCGGCGTTGCCCGAAGCCATCTTGTGCAAGACAGGTGAGCCAAGTGACATCTGGCGAAGGGTGGAATTGGCCGCAATCTCGCAATTTCATGCAATTTTGGCCGCGAAGACAACCTTCCGGCCAAAATTGCAATATACGCTGACGATATAGTTATATGGAAATCACACGAAACGCCACAAAACGCACTAGGAATACTACAATTAGTTAGTTATTGGGGTTTAGGGGCGCATCGACTGCAGAGGTCATGCAGCGCCCATAACAGCGTCAATCATATCAAGTTTTTAAAGGCGAAACTGACGAAGGCTACTATGATTGATTGATTATTTGGGCTTAAGGGCGCGTGGACTACTAAGGTCATTTTGCGCCCATAACTCGTGTAGCTAACAAAGTACAGTATCCAACTTTACGTCGTTCGTAGCCGTCAACATGGTCTTATTGTGGTACAAAGTTTACATGCGAGGAGAATATATTGCGGAGAACGACACTGAAGATAAGAAGTCCATCAATCGTCCCGACTGGACAATGCTCGAGTTGTCGGAGAGAATATCGCTAATGGAATCCACCTGGTCAGACCCAAAATGACGTCTACGCTCATCAGCGTAATGAGGACACGATATCAAAACGTCGCGAACTGTTAGCGGTGCATAACATCTCGAGCACAAAGGATTGTCGCCACCGCATAGTAAATACCCATGCGTAGCATATGTATGCCCAATACGGAGACGGCATAGTGTGACCTCTTCTTGTCGACGTTTGCGACAGGACGAGCCCCATGGTCGTAAACGTTGTTTGATGGTTCGTAGTTTGTTCGCCGACGTCGCATCCCACATAGCTTGCCACTTGCCTAGGAGGAAGGTGGACACCTCTCGGTAGTGGTCAGTGGCGGGGGAGTGGCAGTGCTCGAGAGCACGGTGCTTTTGCCGCTCGTTTCGCCGCAGCATCCGCCAATTCATTACCGGAAATGCCAACGTGACTCGGAAGCCAACATAGAATAACTCGTCGTCCATGGCGTTCCAAATCGGTAAGACGGCTCACAATATCCCGCAGAAGGGGGTTTGATGGATAAAACGTGTTCAGGGCCATAAGACTACTTAAAGAGTCGGTGAAAATGACATGTCGATCACCCCCAGACACTTCGATATAACACAGAGCTTTCGTAATAGCGACAAGTTCCGACGAGTACACCGATGCGTACGTCGGGAGCGAAAACGAGCGGAAGACAGATCCACACACAAAAGCGCTGCCAACGCCGTCCTCTGTTCGAGAGCCGTCAGTATACGTGGCTATCCATCCCTGGAATGTTTCAATATGTTGAAGAGCCCGTGCACAAAATTCTGCTGGAGGGATATCGGATTTCCTGATCTTCGCAAGGGATACATCCACCTCCGGTGTAATCATCTCCCATGGAGGGGTCTCCATGTTCTGGACTGTACGAATTCCCCGAAGCTTAACTCGACTTTCCCGCAGGAGTCTTCGAATTCTAACACCGAATGGGCGACACTCAGGTTTCGTTCCGCTGAAAAAAATGGTCAATAGTCGACGCGAAAAGACGTGCGAAAAGGCCGGATGGTCGGGAAACTGGCGCAGCTTGCAGGCGTAGCGCATTCCTAGCCTCTCTCTGCGCAGTGAGAGAGGCGGCTCGTGCGCTTCGGCTAACAAACTCACGGTGGGCGAAGTGCGGAATGCTCCGGTCGCGATGCGAATAGCGGTGTGATGAACAGTGTCTAGAGTTCGTTTGGTGGAGTTGCACGATCCGTCATAGATAAAACAGGCGTAGTCTAACTTCGCACGTATCAGTGAGCGGTAAAGCAGAATAAGAGACTCCCGGTCAGCTCCATAGCTAGTGCGAGAAACACACTTTAATATGTTGAGCGATTTAAAACACTTGTCACGGAGTGCTTTCAAATGCTCCTTATAGCTAAGACGTGAATAAAAAGTGATTCCAAGGAACTTCACCGCAGGTGGCATCGGTATCTGCCTGCCATACAACTTGAGACATAGTTCTGCACAGTTACGCCGGCGACAGAAATGTATTGCAGTTGTCTTTTGTGTTGAAAAGCGGAATCCATTCATTACGCCCCACCTCTCGAGTTTCTTCACGGCCAATTGGAGAGATCTAGACATAGTAGATAGCCGGGCTGCGCTACACCAAATAGCGAAGTCGTCTACAAAGAGAGACCGACCAAGTTGTGGTGGAAGGACGTCGCTAATGTCATTTATCATTATGGCAAACAGTGCTACACTTAACACACTTCCCTGTGGGACGCCATTCTCCTGCATACATCTTCTGGACAGTTGGTTGCCTACCCTAACACGGAAATGTCGGCCTGCAAGAAAATTCTGTATAAAAATCCCCATTGACCCCCGGATACCGCATTTATGTAACTTTGTAAGAATGCCATGGCGCCAGGTCGTGTCATAAGCCGCTTCTATGTCAAAGAAGATGGCGCCGACGTATCGTTTCTGCTTAAATGCTACACGAACTATTGAGTCCAGTGTTAAAATGTGGTCTACAGAAGTCCGGTTCTTCCTAAAACCGCATTGTACATTTGAGAAAAATCATGCACTTCTAAGAACCACGTTAGTCTGGTAGTTACTAATCGTTCCATTAACTTACATAAACACGAGGTGAGTGATATTGGGCGATAGAGGAGCGGTTCTAGTCCACTTTTGCCCGGCTTCAACACTGGTATCACTAAGGCTCCTCGCCAGGCTACTGGGAAGTCGCCTTGTTGCCACAGATGGTTGAATATGCTTAACAGTACTTCGATCGCACATGGAGGAAGATGCTTTATCATTCCGTTATGAATTAAATCCGGGCCTTCGCATACGTTTCTGAGCTTCGCTATGGCGGAAGTGAGTTCGGCCATTGTGAAAGGGTTGTCATAGGAGATATTTTCGGTTGTGACTAAGTCAGGAGGGTACTTTTCACAATGCAACTTGTGACGCAATAATTGCGGATCCCAATTGCTGCCACGGCTACGCTCTGATATGGAGAGGGCAATTTTGTTCGCAACATCTACAGATTTGGTTACGTCCATATTACCCATGCGTAAGACGGGCAGGGGCACGGATGAATACTGGCCTGCAATACGTTTTACTCTGGACCATACTTGTGCTGTCGGGGTATGCTTGTTTATTTGACCTACATATTCTCTCCATGATACTTGTTTTGCTGATCTTATAGTGCGACGCGCAAGAGCCCTGGCTCTCCGAAAGGCAACCATATTTATAGTGGTACTATCTTTACTGAATTTACGATAAGCTCGCCTTCTAGCGCGTATGGCATCTCCACATTCCTCCGTCCACCACGGGACTGGTGTACGCCGTGGAGCACCAGAGGTGCGCGGAATACATGCAGAGGCAGAATTAAGGAGCAGTGACGTAAATTCTTCCATACTGTGTGGATTATTCTGTCTATCAGCAGAGCAAGCTGTTTCCATATGTGTTATGTAATCAGTCCAGTTGGCTTTGCGAAGATTCCATCGCCGCGGCCTCTGTCCAAGGACTGACCCTTCACGATATTCTAGCCATATTGGGAAATGGTCCCTTCCCAGAGGGTCAGTATCAACCGACCAATTAAACATTTGCACAAGCTGGGGACTACATATACTCAGGTCTAGCGCAGAAGTCTGTCCAGACGGCATTGTGAAGTGCGTTCTGGTACCTGTGTTTAAAATACACGACTCCTCGTGTAGGAATTTCTCCATCAGCCGTCCACGCCCATTGACATCTTCACATCCCCAAACGGTATGATGTGAATTGAAGTCAACTAAGAGTAAAATTGGTTCCGGGAGCTGAGAACACAGAAGTTTCAGCTCGGTAGATGGAAATGAAGTGCCTGGAGGCAGGTAAATGCTACATAATGAAATACATTTATGACCAAATTGCACCCTGGCAGCAACGGCTTGGAGGCGTGTATTCATCACTAATGGTTGCGAGGGAACACTATGGTGGATGCCCAATAGCACTCCACCGTGGGAAATAGTGTCGGATGCTACTTCTTTTCGATAGAGGGCGTAGCATTTCACCTGGATTGCGGTGTCCGGCGGCAGCTTGGTCTCCTGAAGGCAGAACGCCACCGGACAGACCCTGCCCAGAACTGCTTGCAAGTCATGGGCACTGCTTCTAAAACCCCTGCAGTTCCATTGTAAGACAGTCTGTATAAAGAGTTATGTTAAAAGGGGTTAAGACTTGTCAGTTTATGGCGAACCAGCCGGGGCCCACGGGTTGGATGCTGTGCGCACTCGTGCCCTCGGACTGACTCCACCGGTCGGCGAGACTGACCAGGGCGAGGCACGCTTCTGGCCAGCCTGGGGAGGTGTGGGGGGTGGCCCCATCACCCTCGCAGTCTCTGCGGGATGAAGAGAGCTGGCTTGGAGAGATGAGGACGATGGGGAGCCAGCCCCGCGATCCTGTCTCCTTACATTTGGCGACGTATCCCTCGATCCAGCTCTGCCGGAAGCCCCGATGTCCGGGGCCCCTGGGCGGACCTTAATCGGTAGGCGTGATCGGGTCGTTGAGGGTGCTACTACCGGCACCCGGTCGGGGGCCACGCCCTTCTCTTCGGAGATGGTTGGTGGGGGAGGGGGAGTTTGGGTGGTTCGGGATGGTGTAGGAATGGGTTGGGCAGGTTTAGGGGAGGAATCGGACAGAGACGCCGGTGGTGGGGGATCCACACTGGATGGGTTCCCCTTCGGGGCCGGCGTGCGGGACGGGGTCTCCACTCGTCGGCGGGACGAGGAAGAAGACTGGGGAGCACCCGCTCGGGGCGGAGGGGGGGGCGCATTTTTGGGGGCTATCCCCAACAGCTGAGGATTTGGGCGGACTCTCCATGCGCCTTCGCGGCGAAGGAGTGACTGATCTCGGAGGATCAGGCTTGTCTGCTCCTTGGCGGGCTGCTGCATGTGTCTTCTCCATTTCAGCAAGACTAGCTCGCTTTGCGTCGCGGGCGCGTCTATCGGCTTCCTGCCTCTGCCGATTTTCGTCTGGAATTGGCAGCGATCTGTCGGTGTTGGCAGCTGGCAAGGCCGGTGCAGAGTTTGAACTTCTCAGAAAGTCGACAGGAAGTGGAGGCGATTTAGATTGGGAAGTGGCAGAAATGGGTTCAATACGAGAATTCCCATCTCGTACCGACAAGGGGGTGCATGCGAGTCCGAAAGATCGTAGCAGGTCACCAAGTTGGGATATAAATTGCGAGGCACTGGCAGGCTCTCGGTGTGAGGTGGCCGGTCGTGTGGCTTTTACTTTACTGGCGTACGACACGTTGGGGTGGGTATCCGCGTATATTTCCCTTGCTTGCCGAAAAGATATGTTCCTAGTGCACTTCAGTGCTAGTATCTCCCTTTCCTTCACGTTTACTGGACAGCCTTTGTCAAAGGAAGTGTGGGGCACCTGTCCCTGGCCACAATTAACACACCACACGCTCTCAGCCTCACATTTGTCGCTGCTGTGCTCGGACGTGCCACACCTACTACAGGCCGGGCGACCTCGACAGTACTGTGTAGTGTGGCCGTATCTCTGGCAACGGAAACAACGCATGGGATTGGGGACGAAAACGCGTACCTTCACCTTGACGTAGCCTACGTTTATTGTAGAGGGGAGGTCAATAGTATTAAAAGTCAAGACAATGTTGTTCGTTGCTTGTAGATCGCCTCCTCTTCTTACCTTCATCCTACGCGCTTCGACGACACCAAACTCCGCCAGACCATCGACAATTTCAGAATCAGAAACGTCTCTTAAATCGAAACAATTTATCACACCTTTTGACTGGTTTTTTGTCCTATGAGGCTCAACAAAAATGGGTATAGTAACATCCCTCATCCTGCCCTGTTCTCTCACATAATAAATAAATTATGTTGCCTCGAGGGTTCTCTTGGCGTCCTCAACGCTCCGAAATTCTACCTCGATTCCTCCATCTCGTAGCTTTTCGCACCTGGCGACGTCTCCAAACTTGTCGCATCCACGCTTTCGCTCAAAGGGCGAAAGAGCAGATAAACTCCTTTCAGGATCACTCGACTTCAGTATTAGTATTCGCGGCGATGGCATATTACAAGTCCGAGCTACGCTCCCACTATGGGAAGCAGTGGCAATCAGAACGGGACGTGAAGAGATACGTGCAGGGCGGTATGCCTCTGCAGGTGTTGGGTCGATGGTCTGGTCCCTGCTTGAAGGACCAGGAGTGTTTTTAGTTTTTGGAAATGCCATATGATGTGTATTATTTCTACCCCGCGGACGTCCCACCACATTGGGGCCCTACTGGGGGAAGCCTGTGTCCCTGAAGCGGGAGGACATCAGACGCCCGCGGAGTTATACGGGGCAGGCGGTGCCTTCACCCGGCCGGGAGAGAGAGACTCACCACCCCGACCAGGATCCAGCGCCGCCCACCCCTTGACCCCGGCCGGCCGGCCCATCAGGCGCTGGGACGAAACCCAGGCCCCGACCCGAGGCGACCTGCCACTTGGTCCGTATGGGGCCATAGGGACCCGCCCGCCCCTCCGGGATATCGGGACCAAAGAGGTGGACGAAGGCTACTAGGTGCGACACATAATCTATTGCCATGACGTACATCCTATCCATCATGGTTTTACAACGTATATGTCATCGCATTAATGGGGCGTATATACCACAGAAAACCTAACTTCTGAGAGGAAACGGAATAACTGTCCCGATTGTATGCACGGAGATTCATCCCCAATACTTCCCGTAGAGATAGTGTAGTGCGACCGAAGTGGCGTCTCCGCGCATGTGCAAGTCTGGGGCACGCAACCAATATGTGTTGTACTGATAGGAAAGCATGACACCTCTGACATAATGACTTTTCGTCACCGCTAAGAAGGTAACTGTGGGTGTCGAATGTGTGGCCTATTCGTAAGCGACATAGCACCACCTCGTTGCGTCTGATGTTATGTGATGATGATGGCCACTCACCGAGACGATGCTTGACTCTCTTCAACTTATTGTGAGTCATGCACTCCCAGCTGGCTTCCCATTTCTTTATAACCGAACTCTTAATGTCTGGGAAGAAGTCCCTCGAAGGGAGAGGGAGATGTCGAGTGCGTCGACATTCAGCGGCGCGCTTAGCTGCGACATCCGCAGCCTCATTTCCGGCGATTCCCACGTGGCTCGGGAGCCAACAGAATACTACTTTCTTACCTATCGTGTTGAGCAACGTGTGCCTAGATAAAACGTCTTATGCTACTGGGTTTTGTGGGTAAAACCCTTTGAGCGCCAATAGGCTGCTGAGCGAGTCGCTGTATATCGCATGTAGTGTAGCATGCCCAACCTCAATAAAACACAGAGCTTTATTGATTGCAACCAACTCTGAGGTGTAGACTGATGCATTTTTTTATCCAGTGGAGTCTCCAGGGAGTCTAGTTATTAGGGCTTTAGGGCGCATCGACTACATTGGTCATGTAGCGCCCATAACACAGCTTACTTACACGTCGATATATCACACATCCTAGCTAGTTAAGCTTGCATAATAATAGTCGACACAACGAATCGTACATCTTTAAAAAAAAAAGGAGAAAAAAAGGAAAAGAAAAAACAATATTCAACATTTTCAACTTCAACTTGGTGCATATATTACTGAAAATGATATTTCAGCGAGGTAGTCAAATAGTCGCCCTGATCGAACAATATCCGAGTCGTTGCCTAAAACCTCGCTGAGTGACAAAGACTGAGCACGCCCAAAGTGACGTGTACGCTCCTCCTCGTAGCCGGGACAGGACAGCAGGACATGCCGCACAGATAAGCGGGCGCGACATCTGGGGCAACGTGGCACGTCATCACCAGTTAGCAAGTAAGAGTGAATGTCATATGTATGTCCAATTCTCAAGCGACATAGTGCCACCTCATCTCGCCTGATCCTACGCGAGCACGAACTCCATTTTCCGGGGAGATTCTTGATCGCCTTCAACTTGTTGTCGGGTATTGCGTTCCACGAGCCTTGCCACTTTGTGAGCATGAAGTCAGAAATGGTTCGGAAGTGGTCACGGGCAGGGAGTGGTAGAGTTCGTGAACATGGAGCTTGCGTCGCGTGTTTTGCAGCAGCATCAGCTAGGTCATTTCCTGGGATGCCCACGTGACTCGGGATCCAACATAGCACCACTCTTTCACCTGTCTGGTACACACTGGTGAGACGAGTTACGATGTCACGTAAAATGGGGTTTGACGGATTGTGTGTCCTCAACGCTAAAAGGCTACTTAAAGAATCCGTCAAAATAATGTGGAGTAGATGATCTGATACTTCGATGAAACAGATAGCTTTCAGAATGGCAATCAGCTCGGAAGAATACACAGAAGCATGTGCTGGAATGGAAAAGCTTCTCACCACGGTACCTGTAATAAAAGCGCTGCCTACCCCGGTCTCAGTTCTGGATCCATCGGTGAATGTTGGAACAAATCCAGTGTAACATTCAATGTGTTCCATGGCGATTGCTCTGAATTCATGTGGTGTAATATCGGATTTCTTTGTGTAGGCGAGGGAGGTGTCAACTTCCGGTGTGATCAGTTCCCAGGGAGGCGTTGAAATGTGCTCAGTCCGTCTAACTCCCTGGAGCCGGAGACCGCTCTCAGAAAAAAGTCGTCTCATCCTCACTCCGTAGGGGACTGCTCTCGCAGGGTGTTCGTTTGTGAACAGGGTTACTATCCGGTGGGAGAATACATGGGTGTAAGCTGGGTGGTCCGGATATTGCCGTAGCTTGCAAGCATATCGCATGCCAAGCTGTTCACGCCGCAGAGAGAGTGGAAACTCGTGAACTTCCGCAAGGAGACTCGCCGTTGGAGAAGTACGAAATGCACCCGTGATGATGCGAAGCCCAGAGTGATGGACCGCATCCAAGATGCGTTTATTCGTCAAAGAAGCTCCGTCATAAATAAAACACGCGTAGTCAAGCTTTGACCGAACAAGCGATCGGTATACCAGAAGCAGCGATGCGCGGTCTGCACCATAGGTCGCACAAGCCACACATTTTAAGATATTTAAAGTATTTACACACTTATCTCGTAGCGTTTTAAGATGTTGTCGGTATGTCAAGCGTGAATCAAATTCCACCCCCAGAAATATCACTACCGGTTGCACCAGTATCACCTCCCTGTACAGGAGGATTTTCATATTGGGACATAAACGGCGGCGACAGAAGTGTACGGCAACGGTTTTCACTGTAGAGAAGCGGAATCCATTCGCGTTTCCCCATTTATCCAAGCACCTGATGGCTAGCTGTAGCTGTCGCTCCATCGGCGGTGCACGTGAGGCACATGACCATATGGCGAAATCATCAACATATAAGGAGCGCCCAATGGTCACAGGAAGCGAGTCCCCAATATCGTTGATCATTACCCCGAGGAGGGTCACACTCAGGACACTTCCCTGTGGGACTCCGTTCTCTTGAATAAACCAATTCGACAGGCAGTTACCGACACGTACACGAAAACATCGATTTGCTAGGAAGTTTTGTAAAAAGGTACCAAGTCGTCCTCGAATTCCGTGCTTGTGGATCTTCAGCAGGATTCCTCTACGCCACGTGGTGTCGTAAGCCTTTTCTATGTAAAAAAACATCGCGCCTAGATGTCGCTTCCTCTTAAAAGCGATGCGTACTTCGGTGTCCAGTGTTAAAATATGGTCAATGGTACTCCTGTTCTTCCGAAAGCCGCACTGCGTGTTTACGAAGATGCCATTTTTTTCTAAGAACCAGGACAGGCGTCCATTCACGAGTTTCTCCATTAGTTTACCTAATGCAGACGTCAGAGAGATTGGACGATTATCTAAGGGGTCCATGCCACGTTTCCCAGGTTTCAATAGTGGGATAACTGTAGCTTCGCACCACGATGGAGGGTACTCGCCATTAGTCCATATCAGGTTGAAGGTACGTAAAAGCTCCGCGACCACAGAGGAAGGCAGGTGCTTCAGCAGCTCATTGTGCACTTCATCGGGTCCTTCGGCTACATTGCGCAACGAATTAATTGCCGATTCCATCTCAGCCAGAGTAAAGCAACTGTTGTATGACGGATGTTCTGAAGTAGAAAAATCAATCGAAATCGATTCACAGCGCGCCTTGTGGCGCATAAATTGTGGGCCGCCGTTGCCGGCGCGGCTAACGTCTGCCAAAGCATGGCCAATCTCGTTCGCCACGTCAATCGGGTTCGTCACTTCACGGCTACCGACCGTCAACGTGGGGGGGGGGGGGGTTTTAAATAGGCCGGAAATTTTTTTTTTGGGGAACCAAATTAATGGGGTTTGGGGGGGTTGATTGAGTGACCCAACATACTCAATCCCCGAAACACCCTTGGCCCCCCGCATAGTTAGTTATTAGGGCTTAAGGGCGCATCGACTACATTGGTCATGTAGCGCCCATAACAATACAACTTACTTACACGTCGATATATCACACATCCTAGCTAGTTAAGCTTGTAGAATAATAGTCGACACAACGAATCGTACATAAAAATAAAACTTCGCAACATTCAACATTTTCAACTTGGTGCATATATTACTGAAAATGATATTTCAGCGAGGTAGTCAAATAGTCGCCCTGATCGAACAATATCCGAGTCGTTGCCTAAAACCTCGCTGAGTGACAAAGACTGAGCACGCCCAAAGTGACGTTTACGCTCCTCCTCGTAGCCAGGACAGGACAGCAGGACATGCCGCACAGATAGGCGGGCGTGACATCTGGGGCAACGTGGCACGTCATCACCAGTTAGCAAGTAAGAGTGAGTGGCATATGTATGTCCAATTCTCAAGCGACATAGCGCCACCTCATCTCGCCTGATCCTACGCGAGCACGAACTCCATTTTCCGAGGAGATTCTTGATCGCCTTCAACTTGTTGTCGGGTATTGCGTTCCACGAGCCTTGCCACTTTGTGAGCATAAAGTCAGAAATGGTTCGGAAGTGGTCACGGGCAGGGAGTGGTAGAGTTCGTGAACATGGAGCTTGCGACGCGCGTTTTGCAGCAGCATCAGCTAGGTCGTTTCCTGGGATGCCCACGTGACTCGGGATCCAACATAGCACCACTCTTTTACCTGTCTGGTACACACTGGTGAGACGAGTTAAGACGTCCCGTAAAATGGGGTTTGACGGATTGTGTGTCCTCAGCGCTAAAAGGCTACTTAAAGAATCCGTCAAAATAATGTGGAGTAGATGATCTGATACTTCGATGAAACAGATAGCTTTCAGAATGGCAATCAGCTCGGAAGAATACACAGAAGCATGTGCTGGAATGGAAAAGCTTCTCACCACAGTACCTGTAATAAAAGCGCTGCCTACGCCGGTCTCAGTTCTGGATCCATCGGTGTATGTTGGTACAAATCCAGTGTAACACTCAATGTGCTCCATGGCAATTGCTCTGAATTCATGTGGTGTAACATCGGATTTCTTTGTGTAGGCGAGGGAGGTGTCAACTTCCGGTGTGATCAGTTCCCAGGGAGGCGTTGAAATGTGCTCAGTCCGTCTAACTCCCTGGAGCCGGAGACCGCTCTCAGAAAAAAGTCGTCTCATCCTCACTCCGTAGGGGACTGCTTTCGCAGGGTGTTCGTTTGAGAACAGTGTTACCATCCGGTGGGAAAATACATGGGCGTAAGCTGGGTGGTCCGGATATTGCCGCAGCTTACAAGCATATCGCATGCCAAGCTGTTCACGCCGCAGAGAGAGTGGAAACTCGTGAACTTCCGCGAGGAGACTCGCCGTTGGAGAGGTACGAAATGCTCCCGTGATGATACGAAGGGCAGAGTGGTGGACTGCATCCAATGTGCGTTTATTCGTCAAACAAGCTCCGTCATAAATAAAACACGCGTAGTCGAGCTTTGATCGAACAAGTGATCGGTATAGCAGAAGCAGCGATGAGCGGTCTGCTCCATAGGTCGCACGAGCCACACATTTTAAGATATTCAAAGTAGTTGCACACCTAGCTCGTAGCGTTTTAAGATGTTGTCGGTATGTCAAGCGTGAATCAAATTCCACCCCCAGAAATCTCACCACCGGTTGCACCGGTATCAACTGTCCGTACAGCATGATTTTCATGTTGGGACATACACGGCGGCGACAGAAGTGTATGGCAACGGTCTTCGCTGTAGAGAAGCGGAATCCATTCATGTTCCCCCATTTCTCCAAACACCTGACTGCTAACTGTAGCTGTCGCTCCATCGGCGATATACGTGAGGCGGATGACCATATGGCGAAATCATCAACATACAAAGATTGCCCAACGGGCGCAGGAAGCGAGTCCCCAATGTCATTGATCATCACCCCGAAAAGGGTCACACTTAAGACGCTCCCCTGTGGAACTCCGTTCTCTTGGGTAAACCAATCAGACAGGCAGTTGCCGACTCGTACACGAAAACAGCGATGTGCTAGGAAGTTTTGTAAAAAGATGCCAAGTTGTCCTCGGATTCCATGTTTGTAGATCTTCATCAGGATTCCCCTGCGCCACGTGGTGTCATAGGCCTTTTCGATGTCAAAACACACAGCGCCTAGATGTCGCTTCCTCTTAAAAGCGAGGCGTACTTCGGTGTCCAGTGTTAAAATATGGTCAACGGTACTCCTGTTTTTGCGAAACCCGCACTGCGTATTTGCGAAGATGTCATGTTTTTCTAAAAACCAGGAGAGGCGTCCATTAACGAGTTTCTCCATAAGCTTACCTAATGCAGACGTCAGAGAGATTGGGCGATAATCTAACGGATCCTGGCCGCGTTTCCCAGATTTCAAGAGTGGGACAACAGTAGCTTGTCTCCACGATGGAGGGTACTCTCCATTCGTCCATATGTGGTTAAAAGTACGCAAAAGCTCCGCGACCACAGAGGGAGGCAGGTGCTTCAGCAACTCATTGTGCACTTGGTCAGGTCCTTCGGCAACACTACGCAACGAGTTAATCGCCGATTCCATCTCAGCCTGGGTAAAACAAATGTTGTACGATAGGTGCTCTGAAGTGGAGAAGTCCATCGAAGTTGATTCACAGCGGGCTTTATAACGCATAAATTGTGCGTCTCCGTTGCCGGCGCGGCTAACGTCTGCCAGAGCACGTCCAATCTCGTTGGCCACATCAATCGGGCGAATGACCTCACGGCTACCGACCGTCAACGTGGGAAGCGGGCCTGCACTGAATCGTCCAGAGATACTCTTGATGCGAGACCAGATTAATGAGGTTGGCGAAGATCGATTGAGTGAACCAACATACGCAAGCCACGAAACACGCTTGGCTTCTCGCATAGTGCGCCGGGCGACGGCCCGAGCACGCCTAAATTGTATTAAGTTGACAGTGGTGCTGTTACGATTGAAGGCACGAAACGCACGTCTTCGAGCACGAATAGCGTCACGGCAATCTTCCGTCCACCACGGCACAGGGGTACGTCTAGGAAATCCAGAGGTCCTGGGAATACTTGAGGTGGCGCATTCCAGGAGAAGTGCAGTGAATTCGGTCACTGGTAGTGGCGGAAACCTTGGTTCGGAGCGGAAAGCAGCTTGAGCTTTCTCTTGAAATCTACTCCAGTCCGCTTTCTTAAAATTCCATCGCTGCGGGCGCGGGCCTAAAACTGAGCCGTCCAGATAACTTAACCAGATTGGGAAATGGTCGCTCCCCAGTGAATCGGAGTCCACCGTCCACTCGAGGCACTCAGTTAGCTGCGGGCTAACCAGGCTGAGGTCCAAGGTGGAAGTTGTTCCCGAGGGTGTGGAAAAGTGTGTCCGTGTTCCCGTATTGATAATGCAGAGCATTTCGTTAAGAATTAAAGATTCCAGGTGGCGACCACGGGTGTTGATATCGTCGCATCCCCACAACGTGTGGTGAGCGTTAAAATCGCCCAAAAGCAAGACCGGTCGAGGGAGTTCAGACACCAAGTTGGCGAGTTCCACGGTGGGGAACACATACCCTGGAGGCAGATATACAGAGCACACTGTAATGAGTCTGCGCCCAAAAAGAACACGAGCGGCAACCGCCTGGAGTGCAGTACGCAAGGTTAATGCTCTCATGGGGACGCTATTATGGACCGCCAGTAGCACTCCACCATGTGCCACAGCATCAGTCATCGTATCCTTCCGACATATGGAGTATCCACTCAACGACACCGTATTGTTAGGCGAAAGTTTGGTCTCCTGGAGACATACCGCCACAGGGCAGTGCCGGTTTAAGACCACCTGGAGGTCCTGGGCGCTAGTTCTAAAACCTCGACAGTTCCACTGTAAAATTGTTGATGTAGAGGTCATAAATGTCTTAGAATTTCAAAGTGGTATTTCTATACATCTGTACAAACTTGCCCTGCCTCCGGACATCCAAATATCAGAGTTCAATAATAATAATTTTAAAAAAAAATCGTGAATGCCTAATTAGGATCCACCAGTGTGGATCCTAGCCCCCGCTGACGCAGAATTCGCTCGCTGGCGATTCCTAGGGATACCACCGCTCGGTGGCGAAATTGGTGGTGCCCTTTTGCGTCCGGCAATAGAGGAAGAGCGTGGCGGGTTCTCACAAGGGGGAACGGGTGGAGGTCCCATCGCATCTCCAGGAACCGTCAGGGGGGGGTGCCCGAGAGGTCCTGGCTAGGGATTCGTGCAGGCCCTCGGCCTGTGACGGACCGGCAGGACGCTCGCCAAGTGAGGGGTCACGCGACCCGTCACGGTTTACTCGACCCGAAACCCCCATATCGGGAGCTCCTGGTCGAACCCCGGTCATCTGCGATCGCCGCGATGTCGGAGGAGGCTGTACAGGGACGCGACGGGAGGCGGCAATGCCCCCTCCTGAGATGGCCGAAGTGATAGGGTTAACGAGGGTGGCTTTGGGAGAAGGAGTAGGCGTGGATTTGGGTGATGATGGGGTATTGGTAGATGTGGTAGTCGGGGATGGACCGGGTTTGGAAGGGGAAGATCGCGCCGGCCTCCTGGGCCGGTGGACTTGGGTCCACTCCCCACCGTCAGGAGTAGGCTGCTGAGAGGGCTGCAAAACATCTTCCGCACACTCTTTGGTGGTGGGTGCGGCTTTAGTTGTTTTGTTGTTATTTTCACTGTACTGTCTGTTCATCGTAGGCGAGACGAGGGGCACCCCAAAAGCTCGGAGAAGAGCTGTAAGTTGTGCGATCAACTCGCATGCCTTGTCGGGCTGTACGTTTGGTGCGGTTGTGCTGGTTTTGGTTCTGGAAGAATACGATATTTTTGGGTGTGATCTTTCATAGAGGTCCCTGGCCTCCCTAAACGATATTTTGTGCGTGTGCTTCAAAAAAATAATTTCCTTTTCCCTAATGTAACTTGGACATGTACGGTCATACGACGTGTGGGGGACCTGTCCTGAATCGCAGTTTGTACAAAAAGGATGCTCAGAGGAGCACTGCTCACCCGTGTGATCATGGGAGGCACATCTGCTGCACGCTGGGCGGCCACGGCAAAACTGAGTAGTATGACCGAATCTTTGGCATCTGAAACAACGCATGGGATCTGGGAGGAATTGCCTCACTCTCACACGCAGGTAGCCCACCCTGATATCCGATGGAAGGTCGGTTGTGTTGAAAGTTAAAATAATATTGTTGGTCAAAATAAAGTCTGTACCTCTCCTTACTTTCATTTTCCTGGCGGCTATAACCCCGAAAGTTGCTAGCCCATCTACGATCTCATCCTCTGTAACATCTCTTAGGTCAAAGCAGTTAATTACTCCACGCGAGGTGTTTTTTTGTACTATGTGGTTCTACGGTGATTGTGATCGTCTCGTCCTCCTTTTTCCCGTTCTTACGCACGCCATACACAAACTCAGATGATCGCAGTGCTGCGTCTGCCTGTTCTGCTGCCGCAAATTCTACCTCCAGAGCACCGTCCTTCAGCCTTTCGCATCTTATAATCCTACCGAACCTGTCACATCCGTCCCGCCTTTGGAAGGGGGACAGGGACGCAAGACTCTTGCTAATTCCACGGAAAATCAGCACACGTGGGACGGGGGTACCATCCGATGGAGAGCTCCGATCACGTCGTATATGGGGGTTGGTCTGGCCCCCATGAGAGGGACCAGGGGTGTTTTTTTGGGTTGTTGATGCCATGTAGTGCGTTTGGTTTCAGCTCCCCGGGCGCCCCACCGCATAGGGCCCTACTGGGGGGACGCCTGGGTCCCGCGAACGGGAGGTCGCCAGGCGCCCGAGGAGCTATATGGGGAAGGCGACGCCATCCCCGGCCGGGAGAGAGATACTCACCACCCCGACCGGGACACCCACCCCTTGACCCCGGCAGGCCGAGCCGGCGGGCACCGGGAATAGTCACAGGCCCCGGCCCAAGGCGACCAGCCACTTGACCAGTGTGAGGCCCCACGGGCCCGCACGCCCCTCCGGGATATCAGGACCAAAGAGGTGTGTTGGTCCCCCGTCACAACTAGCACCGTACGACGGGGACCTCAACCTCCAGGACTCCGTCAACCCCGGGGGACGGGCCGAGGGGGCGCGGCTACCCCGATAAAACTGAGCGGACGGGTAGACCAGGGGAAGCTGATCTACCTGCTCGTGACAGGGGAGGGGTGGTACTGTAGGGTTCGATGAAAGACATACAGAAGATCGCTGGCACGGGGTGGACACGGGAATTTGAAGAGAGGGATGGACGATGGGGACTATACGAGCCCCCGGAAACACCTCCGTGTTTCCACACCCCTTATCGGGGCGGCCATGTTACCCCGAGGGAGTGCCAATTCCCTGGCCAGCCGAGTAACTTATTCCAGTATGACCTGTGCTGACTTGAACATAGTAATAAATTCTCAAATAGTTCATAGGCAACAGTAAATCACAAATCTTGGAGTAATAGTTGATGAAAAACTAGCATGGAAGTTTCACATAGCATATGTTGCAGCAAAAACTAGCAGAAATCTAAGAATAATGGGAAGAGCAAAATTCTTTATCACAAGTCGTGAATTGAAATATCTATATAATACGTTGATTTTTCCACATTTCAATTATTGTGCATTAACATGGGGAAACAATTTTCCAACACGATTAGACAGAATTATTAAAATACAAAAAAGAGCAATACGAATCATAGATAATCAGCACTATTCATATCCTACAAATGAATTATTTGTCAAATATCACATTTTGAATTCCCTCATATTGTACAGGAACAGAACATATTACTACTTCACATAAATTTGAATCAATCATTACCAATCACTATAATGAATATGTTAAATACTCATCACCAAGTAACTTAAGGCATGTTGATTATTTCTATGTACCTTTTTAATCGAAAACCTATAAACTTCATCCTATACCATTTATAGCACCAAGAACTTGAAATACTATTATTGGTACAAAATTTCCTTCCTGTAAGCATATACCTATTAAGAAAGAAGATATAAAAAAGTTATCAGAACACATTTTATTGACTTATACATCACAAATTAAATGGTTAGTAAAATTAACAACTTCACACCACAAATGTGCGTGATTGATTGATTGATTATTTGGGCTTTGGGGCGCATCAACGGCTACTGGTTATGTAGCGCCCATATCTGTTTTTGTAACTCTATAATTGGCGGCATGTGTCTAGTTTTGGAAGGGATAGATTACGTCGAACTGGGCCGTTAAGATGTATTGATATATTTTTGCTGTCTGGATGCTCTCAGAATTGTTACCTAAAAGATCAGAGTATGACAATTCGTGGAAATTGGAGCCGAAGTGGTGTCTTCGATCAACCATGAAGTTGGGGAAAGAAAACAACATATGTCGAAAAGTCATTGGTGAGCCACATCGGGAACAGTATGGTCTTTCCTCCTTTCTCAAAAGGTAACCATGCGTTGCATAAGTGTGCTCTATTCTCAGTCGTGCACGAATTACCTCTTCTCTCCTATATTTTCTCCGTGTTGATGTCCATGGGGCCAGAACCGGTTTGATAGATCTGAGTTTGTTTAAAACCTGGGAATTCCAGCTTTCCTGACACTTCCTTTGGAGGAATTAATTTACTCTTGCGTAGTAATCCCTGGCGGGGAGGGGTAAAGCTCGAGTCCTATACAAATGTCCATGGATGTGCATGGATGCATATGAGTGTATATTTGTGTATGTGCATGATAGTATATATGTATGTAGTGTATGCATTTATATTTGTATAGATGTGTGAGTGCATGTGTTTATGTATGTGAAGTAAGTTTAGGTGTATATGCTTCATGTGTGTGCATATGCAGGTTTGTGTGATAGTGCACATGCATGTACACTTTTCCCTTCATAACACTTTTCACTGTGTGGCCCCAGCAGTTCCTTGGCGTTACTAGCTTGCTACCTAGCTGAGGTGCTCCTGGGGCTACTTCTACTAATAACCGGTGGTGGCCTATCTGCAAAAAAAAAGACAAATAAGAAGATGCAAATAGTTATAGTGAACTGTAGGTATGAAGAGAGATGACATGTGTATTGGCATCCTGAGGCATTCCTAAGCTGGTTGTCCTAACTTTTAAATAGTTGGCGATGGGAGAGCCCAATAGCAATCGAGCCTGTAACAGTGCGTGTAGCCAAATAGGATTGGCTGCTGCATACGAAACAGGGGTCGACATTAGAAGAAGAAAAAAAACAAACAAAAAAACAAGTGGATGGAATAGTGGTCATTGCTTTCTCTGGAACAACGATCCTGGTTCGCTGACTAAGATGGCGAGTCGTAATGAGGGAAATGTCCGCTCCACTACAACCGTACAGGAAACATTATGTTTCCTGTGATTCATCTCAAGCTTTTTGTACGGGAGCTCATTCCAGTCGATTGCTACCAAGACGCGCCAAACAGTAGAACACTACGCTGCATTGGATATCGTTGCAATGCTCCAGACGTGACACTGAAAACTCGACTATTTCCAATCTCAGATGTTCCAATTAAACTCCACGAGCCGACCATCGAACCAGACATATTCAGCTCCCATAACGCCACCAACAGCTATTTCCGTAGCACTCGCACGCATCGCTTCAAGTTGAATTTGAACCCGCAATCATATCACGTATTTGAGCAGTTCAGTGATGTTAAGCGACACCATCTGCATGACAAATGCGTTCATATAGCTCCAAAACCTTGCGGATATGATTACTGTGTGGGGCCGTGGGATAGTTCCCAACCATCAAGCTGGATCAGGTTTGGCTCTGGAACATGACACAGTGTGGCTTTCCAACATGCAGGCTGAACATATGCACAATGACGTCACCAGTTCGCGTGGCCCCTACACGTCAGTACCCTGACGACGCCACTTTCCACTGTTAAACAACGGCGCGGCCCCCACACATCAGCACCCTGACGACGCCGCTTGCGTCTAGCACTGCGAAACGCAAACAGCAGGCCAATCTAATCGGCAAGCGATGGCAAGCGTGGCGAGCCCTGGGACTAAAGATATCGGCATCGGCTCCCAGTACGCCACGCCGGGACTAAAGATGTCGGCATCGGCCCCCAATACGCCACGCCGGGACTAAAGATGTCGGCATCGGCCCCCAATACGGCACGCCGGGACTAAGGATGTCGGCATCGGCCCCCATTACGGCACGCCAGGACTAAAGATGTCGGGATCGGCCCTCAGTACGGCACACCGGGACTAAAGATATCGGCATCGGCCCCTAATACGGCACACCGGGACTAAAGATGTCGGCATCGGCCCTCAGTACGGCACGCCGGGATTAAAGATGTCGGCATCGGCTCTCAGAACGGCCCCCGGGAATGATACTGAAACACACACTAGCAGACAGGAACAAGCAGAGAAGTATGCCATGGAGGTGTTTGTTAGTACCGGACTGTGAACTTGTGTCTAGCAATATTTGTATTTGAAGCAAAATATGCCCACACAAGGTTTTTCGGCATGTTTCAATTATTTTCGCTAATTTTCGGAACAAGCAAAATGTGTTCTAAGCAGGTTATATTTGCATCGGCTTGGAAACAAAAACGCACCCATGCAGGAGATAAACCGGGAAGAAGAGCGGAGAGGGCGTCGGATAGGCAGAGAGACGGAACAAACGAAGGCACGACAGGAGCGGAATGGAGAGGACACCGACGTGGGCGAAACGGGGAGGCGGTCGCGCGTCCGAACAGCTTCAGCCGTAGGCGTGAGCGTGAGCGTGAGCGCGAGCGTGTGAGCGTGAGTGTAAGCGTGAGCACAAGCGTGAGCGGGCTCACAGCGGCGGCAGCCACCGCAGGCCTCGGTCGGCCACAGAGCGTGCGCGCACTCGGCGGGTAACTACCACGCCGAGCCGTTGAGGTAACGGACGCAGTGGCCGCTGTGTCCCGGTAACGGGGCCGGCGGCCGCGCGCGCTGCCGCTGCACACGACGGATGCTCCCCTTGTCGAGCGGCGTGGAACACGGCCGTGGACGACGCCACGTCGCCGGCCGCTTCCGCCCCCTCCCTCCCCCCTCCCATCCCCCACCACGCGACGCCGGCTGAGCGTGGCCACCGAGGGCGGGAACGCTAGAGCGCGCGGAGGTGCGCGCTGTGCGCCAGATATCGCGCGCTAGGTGGTACTCAGGCCGCACCAGATGCGATATCGGCCGGATGGAGGTGGGGTGTCAGCCGCGTGAGATGGTAATCAGCCGGCGCGAGGTGGGATATCGGCCGGATGGAGGTGGGGTGTCAGCCGCGTGAGATGGTAATCAGCCGGCGCGAGGTGCGATATCGGCCGGATGGAGGTGGGGTGTCAGCCGCGTGAGATGGTAATCAGCCCACGCGAGGTGGGACATCCGCCGGACATTTGCATCTCATGCAAATGGAGGTGGGGTATCATTTGCATGAGATGATAATCAGCCCACGCGAGGTGGGATATCGGCCGAACAGATACGGGGTATTAATCCGCGTAAGATGATAATCGGCCCGTGCGAACAATCAGCCTCACGGAGGTGGGACATCAGACAGACGGAGGTGGGACGTCAGACGGACGGAGGTGGGACATCAGACGGACGGAGGTGAGACGTCAGACGGACGGAGGTGGGACGTCAGACGGACGGAGGTGGGACATCAGACGGACGGAGGTGGGACGTCAGACGGACGGAGGTGGGATGTCAGACGGACGGAGGTGGGACATCAGACGGACGGAGGTGGGACGTCAGACGAACGGAGGTGGGACGTCAGATGGACGGAGGTGGGACGTCAGACGGACGGAGGTGGGACGTAGACGGACGGAGGTGGGACGTCAGACGGACGGAGGTGGGACGTCAGACGGACGGAGGTGGGACGTCAGACAGACGGAGGTGGGACGTCAGACGGACGGAGGTGGGACGTCAGACGGACGGAGGTGGGACGTCAGATGGACGGAGGTGGGACGTCAGACGGACGGAGGTGGGACGTCAGACGGACGGAGGTGGGACATCAGACGGACGGAGGTGAGACGTCAGACGGACGGAGGTGGGACGTCAGACGGACGGAGGTGGGACGTCAGACGGACGGAGGTGGGACATCAGACGGACGGAGGTGGGACGTCAGACGGACGGAGGTGGGACATCAGACGGACGGAGGTGGGACGTCAGATGGACGGAGGTGGGACGTCAGATGGACGGAGGTGGGACGTCAGATGGACGGAGGTGGGACGTCAGACGGACGGAGGTGGGACATCAGACGGACGGAGGTGGGACGTCAGACGGACGGAGGTGGGACGTCAGACGGACGGAGGTGGGACGTCAGACGGACGGAGGTGGGACGTCAGACGGACGGAGGTGGGACGTCAGACGGACGGAGGTGGGACGTCAGACGGACGGAGGTGGGACGTCAGATGGACGGAGGTGGGACGTCAGACGGACGGAGGTGGGACGTCAGACGGACGGAGGTGGGACGTCAGACGGACGGAGGTGGGACGTCAGACGGACGGAGGTGGGACGTCAGACGGACGGAGGTGGGACGTCAGACGGACGGAGGTGGGACATCAGACGGACGGAGGTGGGACGTCAGACGGACGGAGGTGGGACGTCAGACGGACGGAGGTGGGACATCAGACGGACGGAGGTGGGACGTCAGACGGACGGAGGTGGGACGTCAGACGGACGGAGGTGGGACGTCAGACGGACGGAGGTGGGACGTCAGACGGACGGAGGTGGGACGTCAGACGGACGGAGGTGAACCCTCAGCAAACGCCGACCAACTCGGTGTAGTCCCGCCAGTGTGCGCCGGCTCTGGTGCGGCGCCACGGCGCAGCGAGTCCAGCTAGGCGCCGGAGCAATTGAGTGCAGCACGGCTTGATCGAGTTCGGAGGCGTGGTCGAGCCATCGCACCACCGACCAACCGAGACGACTCGCGCAACCATTCGTTCAGCGCCGGAACGAGTGCACTCGCCCCGGCTGCGGACGGCGCTGCGGCAAAAACGCCGGCGGCGGCGTCTCGGCGGCCGCTCGCGTGCGGCGGTAAAACGGGCCGGCAACAAACATGCGCGGCAAAAACGCTGCTTGGCGCCACTGTCCGTCGACGGCGGCCGAGACGCCGCACCTGGCGGCCGCGAGGCACCGTGCCGGCCGCCATTCAAACCAGCCACCGGAGCGCGCCTGCCTCAACACGGAGGACGCCAGTGGCGACAGCCAGTCTGGAGTAGGCCGGTCAGAGTGCCGTCTGAGTAGGGTGCGGGGTGGCGACCGCCCCGGCCGAGAACGATCACTTGTCGCACGGCTTGGCGAGGTCGTAAGCTTTGATCACCATGCAGAAGAGGAGCAACAATTAGTAAGTAGTGATAATTAAGTAGTTAGTTTTAAAAAATAAGGTTTAGGTAGTAAATTTTAAGCAGTAGGTTTTGAATAACAAGTAATAGTAAGTTTGCAAGAAAGGGAGAACAGGGCAATGCGAAGACGTTAAGCGGAAGTAATCGGGAAATTACATATTACATTAATGGATATTCAAAAGTTACCGAAGCTCACCGTGACCGGCATCACCTCAATAAAACTGTTGATTCGTAGCGGGGATAAGGTCAGACAATACTGCTTATATCCGGAATGAAATCTTGACGAATTTTCTGTTTTCCTCATTGGTGGGGTAGAATGTGTAATTGCGTGAGGAAATATGGGTCACGCAATTAGCTAACATGTTAAAGTAAAGTGATGCGGAATTCTTGCAACAATTTCCGTTTCAGAGCCCCGGCAGCTATTTACAACAAGCGCAACATGGAGTACATGGAATGTGTTCCGGGGACCGGGGGAGATAGGAGAAAGAAAGGGGAGATAGGAGGCTGGAGTAAGCAAGGAAAATAGGCAGACAGACAGACAGGCAGGCAGACAAACAGAGACGCGCACTTCATATCTATGGAGGAGTGCGTCAAGGAAATCGTTCGTAATTAATATCAGTATCCCCAAGTGACTAGACTTACAAATATATTCAGATGGCCTAAAAATATAAGCTATGCACATCTCACCCACGTGGTGCGCTCGATCAAGCCAGAATGGAAGTAATCAGCAGATTTGTTCGTTAGTAAAGGAAAATGTAGGAGCCAAATTTTAGCATCCCATGGATAATTATTTGGATCTTTCGTTACGCCTCATGCACAGCTACGAACTGCTTTCATGTAATAAACTTGAAATCATGTACTCTCCACCAAACTCAAAATCCGTCGGAGAATATATATATATAGTGATGTAAATATCGTGATGAAACTTCGCATTCATGTTCACTTTTCCTCTGCTAACTTCGTTTATTTTATGAATGTTCAAGGGAGTTGCTTTCTGGTCCTATTACCACCAACGTGATGTCAAACTTAGTGGCAGGTCCTCTTAATGACGCAATAATTTCGGAGACGCGTCGGTCCGAGACGCGAATTTTGAAGGGGTTGGGCACATGTCCTCGGGAGGACGTCATCGGCCGAAAAACAAATCACTGGGCCAGAGCGGGGTGCACTCGAGCATCCGGGAAAGGCATCATTTCTTCTGGAATAGGCGTCTTTGGCTGAAAAAAAATAAGTTGAGCAGGGGGGGTGCACTCGAGCCCTCCTCAAGGGACGCCTCTCCCAGCCAAACGGACACCACCATTCCCTGGGCACGATTGGTTCCTCTCCCCTGTATCCGCCAATGTCGCGTGCCAAATCAAATCGGCATAGCACACTAACCCGCATGCAGCACACCTCGATATGCCGAGTTTGGCCTCGATGAGATGCATCAGGTGCAATCTAGCTTTATCGGCCATTGAGGATGCAGGCATTATGTTCAGGCATGAATACTCGTTTGTGCGTGTGTGTGTGTGTGTGTGTGTGTGTGTGTGTGTGTGTGTGTGTGTGTGTGTGTGTGTGTGTGTGTGTGTGTGTGTGTGTGTGTGTGTGTGTGTGTGTGTGTGTGTGTGTGTGTGTGTGTGTGTGTGTGTGTGTGTGTGTGTGTGTGTGTGTGTGTGTGTGTGTGTGTGTGTGTACGTGGTGGGTTTCTCACCCTGAGTCTTGTGAATCTGAGCTACCAGCCTTCCAGCCGAGATTGTCTTGCAGAGGTATGTTTGGAGGTCACGCCTGGTCATCTCCATCTGATCAGTTCAATGCGATCTGATATCCGCCAGGATATGGGTGATGCAATGGGTATATCCGGAGGTCACACATGTCTACCCCCACCTGACTCAATTCAATCCCAGCCACACGTCACCAGTTCCACCTGGCCAGCTTGGTGTCATCCACACGTCACCAGTTCCACCTGACCAGTTTGATGTCAGCCACACGTCACAAGTTCCACCTGACAAGTTTGATGTCAGCCACACGTCACATGTTCCACCTGACGAGTTTGGTGCGAGTCGCCGTCACCCGGCAGCGGCCAGGTGGGAGAACAAGGAGAGATGCACCTTGTTACAACTCTGATGAAAACGTTGCCGAATTCTTTGCGTTATCGTTAGAGCCATCAAAAATAGACAACATACCTTGGGTGCCCTGGGTGTTCTAAATCATATTGGATTTTGTCGCGAAACAGCAGCAAAATGTTGCATAAAAAGCGCAATGTTCTTGTCATTTCCCCATAAGATGAATTACACTATAGCGGAAAACGTTCTACTTTTCCGCCAGGTAGCAACCCCACAAGTAAAAATTACTTCGGTAGACGACACCATCCTTTCGATAATTCTCTCGTACGAAAACCCTATCCGTGTTTGCATTTTATATCTGTGGATTCTGATCGAGAGGTATCTTCCGTTAGGCAAGCGTTATTCTTAAGATTCTCCGAGCAGCCCCGCTATTGTCTCTGACAGAATTCTCCAGAGTAATGAAGACATTTCCTGCCATGGAATAAGACCTTTTGCTTTCCAACAGCGAAATGCTTTGGTGGTTACCTGTGTTCATGACCACTATGACCACTAATCTAGACGCGGAGACTAAAACCATTGTTCGTCGCACAAAAATGCGTCTAACCGCGAGGGGAGCGAGCATTTTTCTACTGCGCTAGAACGTGTTAAGCGAGAACTACCTAAATTTTATCTTGGCGAATGATCTTGAGCAAAAATCTCCCTTCAATTTTAGGCATCAATAGGCTTTAACCTGAGCTGTTAGGTAACAATTATCGGGATGTGCAAACATGTTTTAGGAAGGCTATGCTATTGTCCAACTAATTCGGCAGATGATGAGACTGAAACGGCAACTCATAGGTACCTACATACGGATACTAACGAATGCCCAATCCCCGATACAAAAATGCCACAAGCAAGATTGAATCACTGTCACCAAGTCACACATTTACTAAGGACATCCTCACGGCTACAAGATGATCAAATATGCATTCTTAATCCACTTACCGCACACCGGTTACTCATTCCAGCAGTCTGCAGTTGTCATCCAGCGCGACACAAGTCTTGATCGCGATGCCGACAACGGCTGGTCAATGTAGGGAAACGTCGCAAGACCACAATTACATGACGCTGCAACTTGCTGCATATCTGTTAATGTGTTTCATGATAGTAGCAGGTGTCTGACAAGTTCTTAATAGGAGGAAAACACTTGGAAAAATGTGAAAAGGCAAAAACGCTACGGTTAATTTGGCTGTCAAAATTATGACATGTTTATTTCCAAAATGTGCGTAATTTCCAAGCATGCGGGGAAAACTTGCATCTTCAGACAGACTGCACAACATGGAATTGATGTTGAATACAATAACTTATAGACATGCAATCAGTTCTCCACATTTTATTCAACTGTTTGTTATTTGTTTGAGTATGTGCACGTTTTTATTTTTGGAACTGAATCGCGTCTTCTTGGTGTGTCGAAGTCGACCGAGGTATGCTGGCAGTTTCTGTAATAAGAATGAGGGGGTGCACTTTCTCCGGTTGCAAATATCGTGCATATCTCCGGCACCATCATCATCAAACTGATTCTGGATGTGCTTAACAAAAGACTCCATTAACTGAAATGGCATTTCATGTATCATTTACTGCATTGTGGATTGTCACGTTGCCTTCCCCTGTACGGATATATCGCCCCCGAGTAAATCATGGACACAGCATGAGGTTAGCACCAAACTAGCCAGGCGTGGGGCACAGGTCCGGTCACGTGGCCGATGCCGATTGGACAGGAGTTTGGTCGACGCCATCCTTAGTGCATCGCCTCATTGTTCATGCTGGCCGCAAGTTAAGCGCCCATAACATGAACCCCACAGCAGTGCATGGTCTATCGACCCCACGATCCACCAGATTTACTGTCACGTTGACGCTCTTTTCCGCGGGTGGATGCCGACGCAGCGGGTCGTACCGCACCTAAGTAGCCGCCGCTATCCTTAAGTGGCCGGCTGGCGGCGCGTGTCGACTTGTGTACCGCGGCGGCGCTTTGTCACGAAGGTGCACCGTCTGATCGGCCGACCGTTGTCCTGTTTTCACACGGCCACCGGAGGCGGTGCGCCTGAGAACGCGCCGCTTCCGCCGCCGCCGCCGCCGCCGCCGCCGCCGCCGCCGCCGCCGCGCGTGTGTCCGCGACACGCCCGACATCGGTCACCGCACGCCCTCCGGAGGCGCGTTCGCCGGCCGTTGCCACAGGGCGGCGGTCCACACAGCCGTCGTCGGCGCCGACGCCGGGGTCTGCAGCACCCAAACGACAGCCCGCGGGCCCGTGCGGGCGCTGCGGTTTCCCCAGAACACTTAGCTGCCCGCCGGCTGGAGATGCATATCAAATTCGGGCACCATCCTCCGGAAAGAAGACACAAACAATGTGATAAACTTCCTTCACATGGGCATGAATGGAAGCATATGAATATCGGTGAACATTTTCCGCCTGGCACTGAGGAGGCCGTGGCACATGGCTGAACAGCCCCACCCCAGCGAAACACGTCTACCAGCTAGTTAATCATCTGCAGACTGCAGCGCGTAGCCGTGGGGGCGGAAGTCACACAAAGGCGGTCTTCAGACTGGGGCTTCAGATGCGTTGCATGTGTGCGCGTGTACCACGCCCCAACTGTTCAGGCATTCCTTGCGCACATTTTCTCGCAGGTTCAACTGCACTTTCATGTCGGCTCGCTCCCCTGTGGCATTACTTCAGGAGTGATGTTTGACCTCGAAGACCAAACATGATCTTTTGAATAAAAACAAGATTGTATCCAGTGGTCTAGACGGCGGATTCCCATAGTTGTAAACGTGTGAAGGTGTCCTCGTGGGGAGGCATAGGGTGCTCGATGAACGCTGGTAGGTTCCTCGCCTGCCAGCGTTCTTATTCACCACCAGCGTACTTCTGGTACGCTGGTGGCCTACTAGCGTATTTCTTGTCTTGCAGAGGGCTCGAGCCTAAGACTTTAGAACCAGCTATAAAGTCGAAGGAAATCAGCAATACTACGCCAAAGATTGATGAACACGGAGAAATTAGTACTTAGTTAGTTCTTTGAGTTTCCAAATGACCAAAACATGATCATTTGGAGCCCATGAGAAATTAGTAGTACCTACTAAAATGTTTTCATGATAATGCAAACACGGAACATTGTAAAAATGGAACGAACTAAAGTAGTTTTAGTTAGTTATTTGGGCTTTAGGTCGCCTCGGCCAGAATTGACCATTCGCGGAAATAAAGCAGTTTAATGCAGTCACAGTTCACCAGCGTCAATTCAGGATGTCAAATCTCAGTTCGGGTAGGTCAAAACAGAGTTCATCCTCCGTTGGTTTCCACGTACATTTTGAAACTCCAGGACACCGCTGGTGGGTCATCCCAATTGGTCAGCGTCACCTACTGTCACTGCTGTCACCAGGGTCCGCGGCAGGCCTGCAAACGAGTGGTGGCCGAGCGCAAACGGCAGGCGAAGCACGGCGAACGGAGCACGGCTCAGTTTCAGACTGGACATTGCGGCCACCGACCCAGCTGTGGGCAGAACTATCGGGAGCCGATCTAGCCGGGTTGAAGGTGGATACACCGCATTGGAGGTCTCCCAAATGTTGTGCAATGTTACACCTGAAATTGCCGAATGTTTGGAGAAGCTCTCAAGTCTCCATAGAGAGATTGAGGAGACTCCACCTATGGCCCCAATTCGGTCAGTGGCCCAATCGGCCAGTCGTCGGTGAAATCCTGCCATTGTTCACATCAGTGTCACGGGCGGTGGTTGGTCAGCGTCCACTGTTGGTCCCGTGACACGGCGAACACTGCTCAACCGCTGCCGGATCCAGAGCGGGGGCAGACCAAGGAACGGTCGGACTTCAGCCAACGGCGTCCCACAATCGAAACAGGCGCACTAGCAGATTTAGTCGACGGGGTGGTTTCCATGTGCGTAGCTACTACTGCTCCATCGTCCGTGTCCACATCCGTGTCCGTGTCCGTGTCCGTGTCCGTCTCCGTGTCTATGTCTGTGGTGTATGTGTCTGTGTCTGTGTCTGTGTCCGTGTTCACATTGCCAGTCGCGGACAGCTTCCACCGGTTTGTTTGCCGCCACGGGTCAGACCCCGGCACCGGCTGGCAGACGGCACGACTGCGGTCCAACAAGTTGGCGAATTGGCCGCCGGCAGCGCACAGTGCGGCGCATCTGCGGTGCTCGTGGAGCGGGGCCGGGGCCGGGCCGGACGCTACAGTTGCGCTGCCGGTGGCCGGCCGGATGCCGACGATCGTGCGGCTGCCGGCGATCGGTGGTGGCCTCCCTGCCGCGCTCATATGTGCAAACGCAGTCACAGTGCCGCCCTCTGACGTCAGAGCCTCGCCTGCTGATGTCACAGTCAGACTCTTGGACGTCAGCAGGTGGCTCTTGTCGACGCAGCATCAGATCTCGTAGCGCGTCCAGTAGGGGCTACACCCCCCTTCCCCTTTCTCTCTCTCTCTCTCTCTCTCTCTCTCTCTCTCTCTCTCTCTCTCTCTCTCTCTCTCTCTCTCTCTCTCTCTCTCTCTCTCTCTCTCTCTCTCTCTCTCTCTCTCTCTCTCTCTCTCTCTCTCTCTCTCTCTCTCTCTCTCTCTCTCTCTCTCTCTCTCTCTCTCTCTCTGACTTGAGGGCGACTGCTACCGACAACGACTTTCGTTAGCCCAATATTGGTCCTCGTTCGACCCGATCTCAGTCATTGACGTCAAAGTGACGTCAGCGCCCCTGTCGTGTTGAACCAAATCAAGATTGAATGAGCACTGGTTGCCGATGACTTCACTGACTGTGCAGTTTTGCGACGTGTTCTTAGCCTGCTGCGTTGTGGTCAACACGATATTAAGATACCAGTCACGAGAAGCATCCCATCCGTCAGCAAGTCGACTGTGGTTTTCATGGAGATGAAAACTCCAACCAAGGTCAAACACACTGTCGGGATCCTCAGTATGCACTGCCAATTTTAATGTTGGCAGTCCCAGATCAGCTTAACATAGCTAGGTGGCAGCGGCAGCCGCAACGGCAACAGCAGCAGCAGGACAACAAACACAGAACAGCCAAGAGAAGGATAGAGGTAGGCACCCTCCGTTTCTTGTAGCTCTTTTTTCAATTGGCAGTTACTAGATGACAAATCTTGTCACCTTCACAGTTGGCTTGCCCTTCCTTCGAAATTTTGTGTTGCGTTTCCAACACCAGCAGCAGAGACTGCTTGATTACCACGTTCCCCCAGGAATAATACGAGGTCGCATAGGCTTCGGCACCGCAACATGTCAGAATGACTTCAGAGCGATGAAGCCACTTGAAGTATTTTAGAAAATGGGAGAAAGTGAGAACTATCAATTAATCAATAAATAAATCCAGAAGATGCCAGTAACTGGAGAATGTTAGCCGAGCCACGAGATGAACGCTGAGCCACCAGCGCAAGCGACACCGGGTTCACAGGCATGATCTGCCTTTAAGCAGATCTTTCGATCCGGTGGCACGCCCCGAGGGCACGAACTCGCTTCGGCCACCGGAGTAGTCCTTTGTTCACCGAGTCCGAGAAAGCGGGATAGCCCGGCAGGGTACACAACATGCAACGGCGGGAAAATCGAAGGCAAGCTGTGGGGCCGGTCGGGGGTGGGGGCAGGCGGGGCCGGGGCATGGACGGGGATGTGGCATGGAAGGGGATGGGGCATGTGGATGGGGACCTAGACGGTGACGGTGACAGTGACGGTGACAGAGCAGGGACGTGGGCGGGGCGGGGACGGGGACAAGTGCGTGGACGAGGACAGAGACAGAGACAGAGACAGAGACAGAGACAGAGACGGAGACGGAGATGGAGCGGCAGCGGGTCCCGGTTGCGCGAGGACCCGCCGCCGAGTCCGTGGAGACCACTTCCTGCCGCTGTCCGCAGACTGCGGCGTCCTCCAGCACACCGCAGCGCCGCTCAGGTAATTGGCGAGTCGTGCGGACACCGCGTGGACACCGCGTGGTCGGCCGGCGCGTCCATCCGGCCGGTATCGGCCCGCCCGCCGCCCACAAAGACCGGGCCTCCCCAGGGCAGGCCAGCCGCGCCGACCGGCGCGCTTTGTTCGCTTGCGCGAGCCGTTGAAACTTTTCCCTTTAGGGAACATCTCTCACGGATTATGGCCGGACGAATATGCTCCGCGGCCGCGACGGCCACAACGACTCTGCTCAATGCTGACGAGAAGCGATGGCCCGTTCGTCAGAAAATCGGCGAATGTGATGAGGAGCATCCGGTTCCACCGAGCCACGAGGGCCATATATCGGGTTGTACGGGACCGATGTTGGTCGATCCGCAGCATGTGTAGATAGGAACTCGATATCGCATCAGGCCCTGTACCAAGCCGAACCATCGGAAGCCTCGCCAAGGCCCGTACTAGCGAGACCTCGACACAGGACCAAGGCCTGCAATGACGGGAGCAGGAAACTCTACCACGAATTGCACGAACGGGGCCGCCAGACTGCTCCAAGGGCTGCACAGATGTGACCCCGAAGGCGACTACAGTTCTATATCGGCTGTATCTGGACTTATACACGAATATTCCCAAGCTGGATGTTTGGGTAAGCCGTATGTATGGCTTAGCTTTGGCTGAGGTATGCTTAGGCATGGCTGAGATGTTTGGCTAAGCCGCAGGCCAACAGTTCGGATATGCACAGGAAAGAGGACCTGGGAACTCCAATATAACCTTCAAAATGGAGACCTCAAAGTCCAGAGAGATCCTCCAGTATTGGAAGCTTGACCCGTGCGCTCGCGTCTTCACAGGCGGGAGCCTGCGCTCCAGCATGTCCGCCAAAGGTGTGCCTCGGGCATCGCCAGCTCCTGAGGAGGTGGAGCGTCTGACTTGGTCGCGATCTCCCTCTCCTCGCGCCAACTGAATGCCCACCGCGCCAGAGCCACCACTCCCCGTCCCCAACTATCGCCACGACTTCTTGCGCACTCGGTGGCAAGCATGAGGCTTCACGCGTGGGCGGCCATGATAGGCTACGCCCTGGTAACTGGCCGGACGTGGACGCGACCAGCTGCGACGAGCCCGCTCTGCCGACAGCTGCGACGAGCCCGCTCTGCCGACAGCTGCGACGGACGCTGCTGCCCGCCCTCAACCGTCGCGCGTACGGCCGTCGCCGCCCGCAGATCGGCCGGCGGGGGAAGGGGCACACCTGGTGACTCCTGGGGGTCATCACACCATCACCTGGCCGTGCTAACACCAGCTTCTGGCGCGACACGCCCAGACGTTGCTCCCAGCTCTCAGCTCGGACCCTGCATGCCGCTGACAAATGCCTCTCGTGACGCAGCCGCGTCCCATGACGGCTTGGGATATGATAGCACATTGCGAACCAGAGCCGCGAGCAGACTTCAGGGAATCGCAGCGGAAAATTACAGCGCGGGCTGAGGCAGAGGGTATGTTCTTCATCCTCATGAATGTTTGAACGCAGAGAATGGTTTTAACCTAAGGAATCTCTTTTCCTAAGATAAGTCAAATGGCTTTCAAACGCTGAAGCCACTTTTAAACATTCAAAATCAGCTGAGCAGCTTCCGAACTCATAAAAAAGAGCATTCAAGAAATGAGACGAACATAAAGCACTCGACGGATGAGTGCATCATGTAAACCAGCGGCCTGAGGCATGGTTCGGCACAACGGAAGAGCCAGTGAGATTTGAAACGCGGAAATAGAAGTGAAACTAAACGAGGAGCTGCGATTAATTCCACCGGAGACTACTTCTGGTGCTTCCGCACATACCATTGTTAGTTAACGAGGCCAATTTTCCAGCATCACGAAAGGTGCTTAGGCAGCCTGTACAAATTATGGCTTGAAAAAGATATGCTGTCCATCTCACTTTGTACAGAGATGATGCTCTCTAAGCTAAACAGTAAATAGTTCACTGTGGTACCTTCTGCCTGCATTTCTTACACGCGGGCTGGAGCCGTATGTACCGTGTTGCAGCGAGGATGTACTCGAAATTGGGGAATTTATACTGATGTGGCAAATGGCGGCGGAGCGATCAGGCGAGTCCTGGCGCAGTCACCGTACCAAATGTGATTATCATCTACCGGAGGGACTGCGAAACCAAGTGAAATCTGTGCTCGCAAAAGCCGGGTGCGACTATGTGTGCGTAAATGCGGACAGATCGTGCCAGCTTCTGGCGCGGTATCAGACTCCGTTCCCACTGGTGTGTGTATATGGGGGGGGGGGAGAGGGGAGGGGAGCACGTTGCGAAGGGCTCACCGGCGGGCGGTGGCAGACTACTTTAATTGCCACTTTTCTTCCTTGGGCCCACGTAACGCAGCTGGCCTCCTGGCTGGCATCCGCGACGTTCCCACCCCATCTCACCCCAGCTGCCATGTGTGACCACCTCTGACCTTCAGCTGCACCGCGACCCTGCCTGAACTGCACCAGGCTACCTTCACCCTCCTCCCTCCCCCACACACACTTTCATGAAGCTTAGCATTAATACTATCACGATTCATAGTAAGAATCAACTTCAAATGTTATTCTGTCGTTAGATAGACCTTATTCTGTCTATCTTGCCGGTCATGTCCAAATTATGCGAAAAATGGTTTGTACTCAATTGTCTTCTCATCGCCGTTTCACTGGAGTGGAACTACCCGATGTTTTATCTTACTGCGGCCTTTAATTTCAGCTTATATATCTACATTGTTTTACTCTTTTACTATGCTAGTTGATACTAATCGATGTGGATCGTTTCTTTTTTACTGTAATACGGGTCAATCCTCGTGTTAGTCCGTCTTGTGGGATTGTTTGGTCTTAATTACAAATACAGTTATCAATATCCGATCGAAATCCAGATGTAGACGCTACACATCAGGTTCATTTAAGAGGTTGTGAAGCAAGTCAATTCCTTTCCAATTGCAAGTGGCAGCTTCTAAGCAGCTTTCAGCTAGTCTGAAAATGATTTTCACACTTTGGGAAAACACATGCAACAGTTATGAACTTCTAGAGATGGACCCAGTAAAATCTATGGTTTCTGTTGCATTTTGTTGCACCATTTAGCCGCTTAGCCTTTAACCAGCACGAATTACCAGGACGTAGAAACAACGCTGCCATGTGGCACAGCAGGCAGCAATGCGTTTGCTTCTGCAGTCTTTCTCGGGTGCATGCAAGCTTTACACCTCACAAGTATGGCAGCGGTACCGAAACACCAGTCATAAACAAAAGTGAAGATTAAATAAACCAACCGTGTACCTGCAAAAACCAAGTCGAGGGAAGTTGATCCATCGGTATCAGATATGCTGCTATTAACATTGATTTTGTTCAGCAACCACTGAGCTTGAATTCAGATAAACCTAGAATGAGGCTAAGATGGAGAAACCACTGTTAGGTTAGCAATCGCAGTTGACTGAAGGGTACCGGGTGAGCCGGCTTGGTTCCAAAACTTCTCAAACATGCAATGGAAGCCATCGGGAGACAGTGATTGCGTGCAGACGCGGCAAGCAGGCCAAAGTAACGACCTCGGCTGATGATGCTCCAGACCGGAAATGGATCCAACGGCACGTGCTCCTCCCTTCCCCTTATGGAAACAGACAAACGTCTGCCTGGAAAATCCGTCCCTCCAGGGGCACTAGAGTGTATCCTTCAAATCGTATCGATCATTGGCGCTCCATCAGGGAAATGCCCCCGCCCCACAGACGAGCGCTGCAACGCGCCATCAAAATTTTTGGATCTGTCCCTGTACCAAACACACACGCACGCACGCACGCACGCACGCACGCACGCACGCACGCACGCACGCACGCACGCACGCACGCACGCACGCACGCACGCACGCACGCACGCACGCACGCACGCACGCACGCACGCACACACACACACACACACACACACACACACACACACACACACACACACACACACACACACACACACACACACACACACACACACACACACACACACACACACACACACACACACACACACACACACACACACACACACACACACACACACACACACACACACACACACACACACACACATCAATACATTCCAGAGCATATGTGGATGACGTTACAAGTTAGTAGCGTGACACGATCCATTATTCCACCAAAAGTTCAACACCTGCCATACCACACGAAGGCGTACTATCGCGCGCGTTTCGCGGTGGTGATAACAAGACAACTTTTCGGCCGACACTAGGGAAAAAACAGGGCGTAGCGTACACAAACTGGCCATCTCAGATTGTACATGCGCAGTTTTCTGTCCTCGGCATGGCGCAAAAAAAAAACGAAACGCTCGGCTGTGCGAACGGTTATTGACGAGTGAGTGAGTTTGGTTCCGACAACCCAGCGCTGGTACTGTTTGATATTCTGTGAGATACATTTCGCTGCAAAACATGTTAAAAAAATAACGAGTATTCTTCATTTATCATCAACCAGTAATCCTTCAACAGATTTGTCAAACAATTCGTCCTTTATTTATTTACGTGGAATATGTGTAGTATCTGTTCAAGTTCAGTAACCAACACGAGGTCATCTTGAACGCAGTGCTGCTCATCTTGGCACGTTTTCGCTCAGTGGTGCGCGTTTCTTTCCATTGTACTGAAGGAGGCATTGGGACATTTCTGCGAGAGGGAAATCTAGCAAGAGATGAAATACAGCGTTAACGTTATCCAAGTCGGTAAGACGTATATTTAGTTGCGGGTAGCTACAATGTGTGCACTTACTGGTTGGATTTTGGGTGATCACAACTGGAGCCAAGTCGTAATTTTGTTTGCACACAAACTAGCTGTCTAGCAAAACGGGCGGCAATCTGAGATCTAGTCTCAGGTAGACCGCCAGACAGACAGATAGTTCAAGCTAGACCGCCAGATGCGATTTAAAAATAAATATTGGCCCTCGTGAGATTTGAACCGGGAGCCTCAGGATTACAAAAATGGAACGCTCAATTTTGTGCCCGTGAGCTACAGCCTGAATTTCATCGGAACGGATTTGACGAAGGTGGGGTTGAAAAGGGAAATGATGATTCAGTGTTTGAAAAGTGTTTCCCTTGGTGCTAGTACAATAAATAAGATGTCAGTGGGACCAAAGGCAAATATTATGTTCTGCAGATCTTTGCGTGTTTTAAACACAAAACATCATTCTTAATAACGCAATTTACAAGGTGAGTTTTATTGACAGACACGTCATATTTACATCATATGAAAGGAAATTAAACGATTTTTCTTTTTAGGTTGTTTCTGGAGGTACTTAGATCATAGCTGGTTGTGATATTTTAATTTCAAGCGAGTTTTCGTCAAAATACTTATGGAAGCGACAAAACTGGTCGTGGATTTTCTTTGGCGTATGCTACGGTTTTCTTCAGGGAGCCAGACCCAAAAAAATATCATGTCATAGAGATCGCTTTCGCCGTGCTTTGCGCGTCGAGAATTTCCAGTTTTGCGTGGTAAAAATCTCCAAAGTACTTTTTTATCTAATGCATTTTTGATTGTTAGGGGGCGGTCCCCGGCCCCTTTGGCTGCGCGTCTGGGCGACACCCACTGCTCCCCATTATTGGATAGAACTACAGATCATGTATTGCAGTTAGTTATTAGGGCTTTAGGGCGCATCGACTACATTGGTCATGTAGCGCCCAATATATCATGATCATGTCTTGCAATGAGAGACAGTTTCGAGTCGGAATTCAGAGTGGTTCGACTCGGCGCTTCAGCCAGCCCTCTCAAATTCTTTGCTGTCTTCCGCCTTTTCGACCATGGCTACCTCGGCAGTCGCACGACCGTGCACAGATCACAGCTTGAGTCCGCCAATAATCAAGGAATCGGTGGAAGCCACCGGATCAGTAGCGGGAGACGAGAACAGTTGCCCCTGTCGCTGCCGTCACACGCCAGAACAGCGGATGGACATGAGAACGGTCAGGGGACGTGGATGCGTATCGGCAGAGGGGCACATCATATGCCGGTCAGAGGGGCAGCACAACACAGACCACCAAGTCAGTACAGCACAGACCACCAGGTCGGCACAACACAGACCGTCGGGTCCGCACATAACAGACTGTCAGGACCGCACATCACAGACTGTCAGGTCGGCACATCACAGACTGTCAGGTCCGCACATCACAGACTGTCAGGTCCGCATATCACAGACTGTCAGGACCGCACATCACAGACTGTCAGGACCGCACAGCACAGACTGTCAGGTTCGCACATCACAGACTGTCAGGACCGCACATCACAGACTGTCAGGACCGCACATCACAGACTGTCAGGGTCGATTCCCCGTGGTGCCCGCCCTTCCTGCCAGGGTGAGAGGCAGGCGACACCGCATGGCCTCGCTGCTGAGTGCGTCGTAAAGCCGCAATCCAAAACAGACTGTCAGGTCCGCACATCACAGACTGTCAGGTCCGCACATCACAGTCAGGTCCACACAGCACAGAAAATCAGGTCGGCACAGTACAGACCGTTGGGTCGCCACAAATCATGAGATACCGCAGGCGGCCCCAACTGAAATCTATGCAATCGACGTCGCTCAAATTGGCGCAATCGGCGTCGGAACAGCGAACTCTAAGCAATATCTTCTGCGCCGGGACACATATTGTGGGCGGTGGGTGGCGCCGAGCTTCCGCTGCACTGTCAAAGATCCGCCGTGCAGGCTGTGTGGAGCCGGCCAGCTCTGGGAGGGATGCTCGGCGGGCCGTGTGGAGCCGGCCAGCTCTGGGAGGGATGCTCGGCGGGCCGTGTGGAGCCGGCCAGCTCTATGAGGATGCTCGGCGGGCCGTGTGGAGCCGGCCAGCTCTGGGAGGATGCTCGGCGGGCCGTGTGGAGCCGGCCAGCTCTGGGAGGGATGCTCGGCGGGCTGTGTGGAGCCGGCCAGCTCTGGGAGGATGCTCGGCGGGCTGTGTGGAGCCGGCCAGCTCTATGAGGATGCTCGGCGGGCCGTGTGGAGCCGGCCAGCTCTGGGAGGGATGCTCGGCGGGCCGTGTGGAGCCGGCCAGCTCTGGGAGGGATGCTCGGCGGGCCGTGTGGAGCCGGCCAGCTCTGGGAGGGATGCTCGGCGGGCCGTGTGGAGCCGGCCAGCTCTGGGAGGGATGCTCGGCGGGCTGTGTGGAGCCGGCCAGCTCTGGGAGGGATGCTCGGCGGGCTGTGGAGCCGGCCAGCTCTATGAGGATGCTCGGCGGGCCGTGTGGAGCCGGATCAGCTCTGGGAGGGATGCTCGGCGGGCCGTGTGGAGCCGGCCAGCTCTGGGAGGGATGCTCGGCGGGCCGTGTGGAGCCGGATCAGCTGCCGTGCGGGCGTCAAGCGCGCCGTGAACAGGTCCAGCAGTTACGGTTTTTTTGGTCATTACGATCTTCAGCCAGTCATGGTCGGTTGGTTGGTTGGTTATTGGAGTTTAGGGGCGCGGTAAATAATGGTGGTCCAATGTAAGTCATGGTACAATGGTAAGTCATGGTCCTCAGCCAGCCATGGTCCTTAGCAAATCAAGGTCCACGACAAGGCATGGTCTACGGCAAGTCATGGTCCTCGACCAGTCATGGTCCTCAGCCAGCCATGGTCATCGGCAAATCATGGTCCACGGCATGCCATGGTCCACGGCAAGTCATAGACCTCGACCTCAGCCAGCCTGTTCCTCAGCCAGCCATTGTCATAGTACCTGATCGTTACAGTACCCGATCGAACACATGTCCAACAAACACCGTGCCCTGACATCCGACATCCGGGGCCGAGCGGAGGGGAGTCGAAAGTCCGGCAGGAATCCGGCGGGAGTCCAGTGGGAATCCAGCGGGAGTCCAGCGGGAACCCGGCGGGAATCCAGCGAGAGTCCGGCGGAAGTCCAGCAGGAGTCCGGCGAGAATCCAGCGGGAACCAGGCGGGAATCGGCTGGCGCGTCCGACCGCCCCAGACGGATCCCCAAAGCCGCGCGCACGCAAAAATGTGCGGAACAAAAGCGTGAACGGTGGCGCGGACGCCGGTCGGGCCCGGTCCGACACAGTGCCGGCCTGCGCGGTACAAAGGCCGGCCGTCGCGACGACACTAGCCCGGTCCCGACAACACAGTGCAAACGACGAGTGAATGGTCGCTAGGCCCCCGCCAGGCCAAAAGGAATGTCGCCTACGTCGGAGAGCTCACACAACTCGGCCATTTCGCTTCAATGCAGTGCGTTCTTGCAGCTGGTGTTCTCACTCCGCTGTGAGTGAAAAGGATCCCTTGCCGAGGATGCCAACTGCTGAAGACTTGTACTGGCACAGACGCCACGGTGTGCTGCTTCTGTTGCGGCAGTTCTCCCACACCGGACCGTCCTCAGAGCGTGGCTGGGACAGCTGGCCACCCGCCAGCAAACAGTGACCGCTTTGTTTGTACACTCGATGGCTGTCCCACACGGTAAGGTAGGGCGCGCTGGAGCAGAAACACGTGCAAGGTCACAAGGTAACAGATTGGAGGGAACATGAAGGAGGGGGAGCACGGGTACAGGGCGATGTTGGTCAGGAAATCACCAGCTCCCCATTTCCACCTGCAACTCCCCCGACCGACTGACTGCTATGTGGGTACCGGCTTCTACCTCGCGATGTCAACCGCTGTGACCCTGGGTGCGGAAAGGAGAGGGAAGGAGGAGCTAGAATGGGTGTGATGCACGGATGAAAATTGTAATACGTTTGCAAGTTACAGACACATTTGCAGTTGCACCCATGCATTGCAGACTCCGGAAACTTTTAGTTTGGCGTGCTTTGTTGTCCCTTGCCTTTTGAGCGTCGTTCGCGTCATCAACTCCTTCGGGCTTTTAAATCAACTCCCGCGAAAAGGCATGGTTTTTTCGCGGGCTACTTTGGCGGGCCGGCTGTTTTGCCATTTAGGAAGCCACTTGTTTGCCCCACCGCAGCCGACGGCCAGCACTGCCGCCGGGGCAGTGCCGGGCTGGACCACGGCGCCACTACGGGCCCCAAGGCAATCGCACCTGTGCACTTAGCGGATAGGTGGCGCGTGGTCCCCCTGGTCTTCCGTTTGCCCCCGGCCGTCACAGTGGACCGGCCACGGTAGTATCGTGGTGCTGGCACACATTGTCTGCGCGACTCGATATGGCCGCATACTGTCCGCGCGACGTAATATCGCCTCAACGTCTGCGACACAATACAGAGATTTGCTGTCCGCAGGACTCAATACGGCCGCATATTGACGCGCGACTCAGTCTCCGGTTTCCCACTATCGAAGCTGAAAATAGCGACAATTCACAGTGGCACTACATATCCCACATATCAGAGAGACAGAGGGGGGGGGGGGAGTAGTGTGGTATTCAGCACTTTTGTTCTCGCAATGATTAGCTTTTGGTGGGGAAACGGAGCTTAGGGGTGTGTCGACATCCAGGGTCATTTTGGGCCATAATTGTATTATAATTAATATACTGGGCTGCTATCATAGCTTGTTATTAATATTCGCGGGTGGTTGGTTGGCTGGTTATTTGGGCCTAGGGGCGCTTCGACTGCTTCGGTCACACAGCGCCCATAACGATATTAGATTGACAGCTTATGATGATTGGTACCAACAATAGTACACGAACATTCAGAATACGGGCAGATATCAGTGAAACAGTAAAAGAGAAAGAGCAAGCGCAATCAAACATCAATGAAACAGTGAAACGGTAGTAACATCAGTGAAACAGCGAAACGGGCGTAACATCAGTGGAACAGTGGAACAGAAAGAGCAAGCGCGAGCAAACATCAGTGGAACAGTGAAACAGAAGTAACATCAGTGCAGCAGTGAAGCAGAAAGAGCAAGCGCGAGCAAACATCAGTGGAACACTGAAACAGGAGTAACATCAGTGAAGCAGAAAGAGCAAGCGCGAGCACACATCAGTGGAACAGTGAAATGGGAGTAACAACAACGAAACGGTGAAATAGCAAGAGCAAGTGCAAGCGAAAATCAGTTGGAGCGACATGCCACGGTTCCGAGCGTATGGTGCCACACGTCAGTGAGGTGTGTAAATCGCTTTGAAGGCAACATTCGATAAAAAGCGAAACAGTTGTCCCGAAGTTACCGCGCGCGAGTTGTCACCAATGAGATCGCGGAGTGCCAGCGACCGTGTGGCTCCAAAGAACCGTCTTCGGTCATCGGCAAGCAGAGGGTATGAGATCAAAACGTGACGCACAGACAGCGGTGCGTCATCGAGGGCAGTTTGGCCTATTCTCTCCACAAAGAAGATGGTGGTGTGTTGGGTAAGTGTGCCCAAGTCGAATGCGGCAGAGCACGACCTCGTCCCGCCTCATCCTGCGATAGGACGAGGCCCACTCTGCAAGACATGGCTTGATAGTCCGTAGTTTGTTGTCCTGCAAATTGTTCCAGCTATTCTGCCATTTTTCTAAAACAAAAGTCGTGATTGAACGGTGATATTCCCTCGTAGGGAGCGGTGTATCCCGCCGATATGGGGCTTGGGCGGCACGCTTCGCGGCAGCATCAGCTGTCTCATTACCTACAATGCCGACGTGGCTCGGAATCCAACAGAGGGTAACAGCCTTCCGAGCTTGGGCCAGTGATGTGAGACGTCGCAGAACATCCCATACAGTGGGATCAGATGGGTTAAACTGCAGTAGTGCCCCAAGACTGCTGAGCGAATCAGTAAAAATGACATGCTAGGCATCACGACATACTTCTATAAAACTGAGCGCCTTGATGATGGCGACCAGCTCTGATGTGTGTATCGTTGCATGAGGTGGTAGAGAGAAAGATCGCGATATGGAACCAATCACAAACGCACTGTCAACACCAATATCAGTTTTCGACCTGTCTGTATATATCGGGACGCATCCGTCAAAGGAGACTATGTGCTCTAGAGCATGCGACCGACGATCGTGTTCCGTTGCATGTGCCTTCTTCACCGCGGAGAGTGACATGTCCATAGTTGGATGAGTCACCTGCCAAGGCGGTGCTTGTGGAAAACCTACCCGCCTAATTCCACTCAATCTGATCTCGCTGTCTTCGAAGAGTCTGCGCAGTCTTACGCAGAAAGGGGTTCCATGCGTAATGCGCGCCCGACCGAATACTGCAATCAGCCTATGGGAGAACGCCTGGGCACAGGCGGGATGTCCCGGGAATTGCCGCAGTTTGCATGCGTAGCGCATCCCAAGCATTTCGCGGCGGATCGAGAGTGGTGGCTCATGGGCCAGTAGGCTCACAGAAGGCGAAGTGCGGAAAGCGCCGGTCACAATGCGTAGTGCCGAATGATGTTTCACACCTAGTGGTAGATTGCTTGTTAAGCATGCGCTGTCGTATATAAAACACGCGTAGTCTAGTTTTAGAAGTATGGTGGAACGATACAACAGGAGCATAGTTTTCCTGTCTCCTCCGTAGGACGTGCGCGAAACCACCTTCAGTAGGTTTAGTGATGTAAAGCACTTTTCCCGAAGTGTTTTGAAGTGTTTCTTGTAGCTAAGACGAGTGTCACAAATGACTCCTAAAAATCGGGCAGCGCGCTGAAAGGGAATTTGCTTGGCATACAACTGCAAAGCAGGGTCTGGGCAGCTTCGGCGACATCGGCAGAAATGCACCCCAACGATTTTTGATACAGAGAACCGAAACCCATTCTTGGAGCTCCACTTCTCCAGGCTTCATACCGCCAGCTGCAGTTGCCGTGTCATCGACGGTGCACTAGTTGTGGAGCACCAAATCGCGACGTCATCCACGAACAGTGATCTACCTATATTTCGTGGGAGGGACTCGCAGATATCATCTATCATGATCGCGAACAGCGCCACGCTGAGCACACTTCCCTGTGGTACTCCTTCCGTTTGTGGGGACCGATCTGACAAGCGACTTCCGATCCGCACACGAAAAGACCGCCTCAACAGAAAGTTCTGGAGGAAGGCCATAGATCCGCGAATTCCACACTGGAAGACTTTCATCATGATACCGTAGCGCCAGGTGGTATCATACGCTCCATGAATGTCGAGAAATACTGCACCAATGTGTCGATTTTGGTGGAACGCTGCACGTACCACAGTGTCAAGAGTTAAAAGGTGGTCAACGGTGCTGCGGTTTTCCTAAAACCACACTGTGCGTTGTTTAAAATGCCGTGTCGTTCTAAAAACCAGTTCAAACGCACGTTTACCATCTTCTCTATTAACTTGCACAGTGATGGTGTCAGTGATATTGGTCGTTAGTTCGCCGGGTCTGCGCCGTCTTTTCCGGGCTTTAAGACTGGTATCATAATGGCTTCACGACAAGTGAGTGGGAAATCCCCATTCTCCCATAGCCGGTTCAGCACTGCCAGTACGGCATCAAGTGTGCATGACGGAAGGTGCTTCGGCACATCATTGTGTATATGATCCGGACCTTGGCTCGCAATGCGTCTTCTAGCCCGAGTATCCCGCTGACAATCCTCTGACCACCATGGAACAGGCGCGCGACGAGGAGTGCCAGATGTGCGAGGGACGAACTCAGTGGTGGTCTGCACAAACAGGTTGGTGAGTGATTTCACCGACATGGGGATGTCACCAGGCCTCACGGACAAAGTCTCCTCTAGTAGCGTCTCGTATCCTGACCAGTCTGCCTTCCTAAAATTCCACCGGCATGGTCTGGTCCCGAGTACTGCTCCATCCTCGTAATCCAGCCACACCGGAAAGTGATCACTACCCATGGGGTTGTCGGCCACAGACCAGCTAAAAAGTTGTGTGAGTTCTGGGCTACACAAACTGAGGTCCAGAGCTCATGTATGGCCTGAGGGCCGGGTAAGATGAGTCGGTGTTCCGGTATTTAGAATGCACAGTGATACGTCGTGCACAAAAGACTCCAGACCCGGACCCCATGCGTTAACACTTTCGCATCTTCATGCCGTATGATGGCCGTTAAAGTCACCTAGTATTAGGACCGGAGGGGGCAACTCTGACATGAGACGTCGCAGTTAATTAAACGGGAAGGCAGCACCAGGTGGTAAGTAAAGTGAGCAGATAGACATTGGGCGGCGGTTAAACTTCACTCTTACTGCAACGGCCTGCAGCTTGGCGTGCAGCACTAATATCTGCGCCGCCACACTATGTTGGACAGCCAGCAGTACTCCGCCATGCGCAATGGTGTCTGAGGGCATGTTCATTCGGAAGAACAAATAACATTTGTGTCTATAAATGTAGTCCGGTGTCACCTTTGTTTCTGCAAACAGACGGCCGCCGAGCTGTGGCGGTTTAAGAGCATCTGAATGTCTTCTGTTCTGGTTCTCGGTCCCCTACAATTCCATTGTAAAATGGATCGTAGTTGAACCACTTAAATCGGGTTAAAATATGAATGACAAATATCCCACAGAATATCGCAGGCGAGCGAGTCTAAAACAAAAAGAACGACAAAAATGCATCGCCAGTACACTATAAGGGTGGAGCTGGCTTGGCTCGGCGGACGCCCTCGGGCGAGGTTTGACCGCGACATTTTGGTCTGACCGCGAAAGATGAGGATTGGAGACTTGGCCTCCACAGCTACCGGAGTTAGTATGGCTCCTCTCGGCGCCGAATGAGCGGGTGGTCTGGTCACCACGAGTGGGACCAGGAGTGTTTTTTTTTTTTGTTTTGTGTGCATAGGTATGTGCTTGTTTCGACTCCTCGGGCGCTCCACCCCTTAGGGGCTCTACCGGGGGGACGCCTGGGTCCCGCGGACGGGAGGTCGCCAGACGCCCGAGGAGCTATACGGGGCAGGCGGCGCCTTAGCCCGGCCCGAAGAGAGACTCACCACCCCGACCGGGATCCAGCACCGCCCACCACTTGACCCCGGCCGGCCGGGCCGGTGAGCACCGGGAAAGGTCCCAGGCCCCCGGCCCGAGGCGACCAGCCACTTGACCCGCGTGAGGCCCCACGGGCCCGCCCGCCCCTCCGGGATATCGGGACCAAGGAGGTGTGTTGGTCCTCCGTCATAACTAGCACCATGCGAAGGGGGACCTCAAAATCCAGGACTCCGTCAACCCCGGGGGACGAGCCACCGAAGGGGCGCGGCTACCCCGATAAAACTGAGCTGGTGAGGAAGACCGGGAAGATTGCCCTGCCTGCTCATAGAAGGGATAGTTTGTGTTGCAGGGCCAGGCGAAAGACATGGGCTGAGATGAGATGGGTATTGGAATGGGAGCGCATGGATGGAAGGACGAGTGAGGCACTCTTCGTCTGACCTCTCCCCGGCTTCCTGGTGATCTGGCCGCCAGATCCTGGAGGCACGCAATCCCCCACCACGAAAAGGTGATGCCTCGTCGGGGGAGATATCCATGGGTGGGAGTATGTCACCTCTAGGCGAGCTTGTCGAAGGAAGGTAAAAATATTCCCAGACGCCACGACCTCAGAGTCGTTCCCAATTAGAATACGTAAAGAAGTGTCGGCGTTCAGCTGTCTTAAAGTCTGGCATCGTAGAGGTTCTAACAGTGTACACCCCACTAAAACATGATACACAGTAAGTGGATTAGGACAGCGTGGGCATAGAGGTCGGTCATCACCAGTCAGCATGCAACTGTGTGTTGCGAACCTTTTTCTTTCATGGTGCCACAAGCTGACAGACTGGCTCAGATGTAGCTCGCGTTGGTTCAGTTTGAGGTACCTGGGTAGTTAGGTACCTACTTAGGTAATATCTCATTGAGCATGTAGTGCCTACCTAGGTATGTAGGTATTAGGCCATGTCGTCGTTCGTCAGATTAAGATTTGGATTTCGGCGGGGTAATTTTTTTGTGCCTTGCTATGTAGTAATATAAAATAAAAACAAACATTCCCAAAAAGTTGAGTTTCAAATCTATAGAAACGAGGATCTTGTGATGTCTGCAAATTTTGTCTCCAACGCCCCAGGCGAGGGTTGGTTGGAAGTTTTTACACAGTCACCGTTTCTCTCCTAATCAAGTTATAGCTGCCAAACAAAAACGAGCATGTTGCCCGTCATCAAAGGAACACGACGGTACCCAGTTTTGAGGCTTGGGGTCAACTGGTGACCTCCCAGGTCAGGTCAATGACCAGAATTAGGCCAAAACATGCATATGTTTTCGTTTGTGGGGGCCGCATGTCAAACATATTAGGGTTTCAGGCAACGGAAATAAATATGATGGCCCTCTGATGCTTCTCAGATCTAATGGTGTGCCTGCTTTCAGATCTAATGACCGCCTACTTTGTCGTAAAGCTGCTGTGCTGTGAGTGGTCACCGGCCAAGCCGCAAGAAATGGCGACTCGCAAGAGAACTCGCTCTGAGTGCAGAACAAGGTTGACGGAGTACTTGGGGACGGGGAAGGAGATGTGTCTGACCGAGCTGCCCACCCTCCGGTACTGCCTTAGGTACGGCATGTACCTGAGGGAGATGAACCCCAAGTACCACTACGCCAGCCGCGAATACTTTCAGGAAATCGTCATCCAAATCAAGCAGAGGTGGGCCAGTGCTAACTTCAAGTTCCAGCCTCCCGTCATTGCGGCAGACAAGACGATCGTGGAGAGACTGCTCGAACTGTTGGAGAAACCCAGCATAATAGCCAGGAAGCAAGTCACCTCAGAGAAACAGATCAGTAAGATGGAGGAGCAGCTGGACAGACTTTTTGACGTCATGAAGTGTCGTTGCCCAATCTTCCCATGTCAAGAGGCCAACTGCCCTGGCTGCCCCATCCCCAGCAACGTCGGGCTTCTGCCCTGCCACATCACCTGCACTTGCCCCAGGGAGCAGAAAATCCCTGCGTTGGAAGTTTCTTTCATGATAATCCAGAGGCAAAAGATTGGGGAAAAATCTCCATGCATGATAGGTCGTGTGGTCAAGAAGGAGAGCAACAAGCAGGTGTTGGCCTACCAGAGGAAAGAAAAGAAGGAGCAGTCGAAGCAGAGGATGGCGGAGAAGAGAAAAGAAGAAGAAAACCCGAAGAAAGCCACCATGGAAGTTAATCAATTCGTGGAAGAGCTGACGGAGGGGGAACAGATCGAGACGGAAGAGGACGAGGACTGCTACAAGCGTGACCCCAACTACTCTGCTAGTGCCGCTATCAGCTCCAGCAACATGGCCAGCATCAGAAATGTCGCCATGGCCTCAATCCGGTACGGCATGTCCTGCAACGCCACAGCAGCTAGCGCCAACGCCGCCGTGCTCGACTACGGAGTCATTTCCAAAGACGACACCTCAAACGTCATCGACGCCAAGAAAGTCCAGCGCGCGAAGGAGGCGCTCTATAGGGAGCTGCAGGAGAAGGCGCAGTGACGTGCCAGAGGAAGGACATCGCCTGCTTGTACTTCGATGGACGGAAGGACTGGACGCTGAAGTATGAGCAGGTGGAGGGAAGTGGCCAGCTCTACCCCTCGTTCCAGAAGGAGGATCACTACTCGGTGGTAGCTGAGCCCGGCGGGGACTACCTCTTTCACTTCTCACCTCCGAAGGCAGATGAGACTGCCACCGCCGCCGAGCAGATCGCCAAATGTCTGGTGCAGTGGATGCGGGAACACGGCGTCGACAAGACCATCATGCATATTGGAGGCGACTCAACCAACACCAGCAGCGGCATCTGGGGCGGCGTCTTCCAATTCGTGGAGAAGATGCTGGGCAGGTCGCTGAATTGGCTGCTGTGCAGTCTCCACCTCAACGAACTTCCTCTCCGCCACCTGATCATCAACCTGGACGGGCCAACCAGCAGCGACATCGGCTTCACTGGTGAGTACTGTATCATTTACGTCAACATGTGTTGCAAGATTCGAATGTGTCCGAAATGCACAATTTTGTCATCGACTGCACTGCTCTTTCATCTGTATCACTGAAGGAGATATAGTCCTGTGTCACTCATTGTGTATGTATCACTGATTGATATTAGTTTTGTTTTATCTTAAATGTTTTTTTGTCCAAGTTGAAGCACTGTTATCATTTGCATTCTAAATAGCCATATCAGCCGTACGCCCTCAAAGTCCCTGTAAATATTTTAAGTAACGTTATCGACTGCCGCATGGCTAACAAGCATCCATTTACGACGACTAACTACCCATTCAACGATATTTCAGATCCCCTGGGCAAGGCCCTCGCGACTGCCACCGAGCTGCTAGTCAAGAGGTTCAGCAAGATCACCATCGGGCCAGCCCTGCCGGAGCTGACGGAGGAGGTGAGGGCAGACCTGTCCACCGACCAGCGGTACGGGTACGACATGGTGGCAGCGATCCGCTCCGGGCACGTGACCGACCGCCTCGCCAACCTAGACATCGGCCCGGTCAACCATAGCTGGTGGCTGACCACAGCCAACCGCTTCCTCCGGATGTGGGTGGGCCGCCATGGCTTCGCCGGGAAGGAAGCCTGGCACCTCCGGCTCATCTGCGAGTACATCATCGGGGTGTACTACCCCACGTGGTTCAGGTACAAGATCCGTAACCACTGGATCGAGGGCGCACGGATCTGTCTGCAACAGCTGCAGCTGACTCGATCAGGACGAACAGGTGGTCAAGGAGGTGTTCTCCTACCTGGAGTCCAGCGCCTGGTGGGCGCATCCGGAGATGCTCCTGCAGACGCTGCTGTGCAGCGAGGAGCGGGAGGACCGCTGCTTCGCCGTACAGAAGATCATGGAGGTGCGGGAGAAGGAGGCGCTCGGAAGCCGAGGAGGGGAAGAACAAGTCAACATCCGCACCAGGTGCAAGGTGGACCTCAACAAGCAGGCCACAGGCCTGCGGAAACTGATTGTCTGGGATGATGAGCAGATCTCCGAGCCCATCCTCACCCGAGACCTGCCAGCTGCGGTCATCAAGAATTTCGAGTCCACCCCCATGGAAGTAGACTCGATGCCAGTCCACGGACAGAACGTGGAGCGATGTGTCAAAGAGGTGACGGCCGCGTCCAAGGCAGTGTACGGCTACGCGAGAAGAGACGGCTTCATCAGGGCCAGGCTGGCACACAGAGAGCTGACCGGCGGCGTCATGAAGTCCAAGAAGGACCATGCGAAGATATGTTTGTAAGGTCTGGACCTGTGCTCTTTGCTTGTTAGTGTGCTGTACTGTCGGCCAGTTTTGCGCTCCTGGGGCGTGTAAGCATATTGTGCGCGGCCCGTTAGCGGCTCTGTATTGATACGCTATGGCAGCCGGCGCGCGTGCGCATGTGAATCACTGTGATGCCACCGGCATTTGAACCGTGAAGGTCAGACTGTAAAGGTACTTGTAGAAGCGTGTGCTTTTCCTTTGATGCAAAGAATATTAGTATAACTCTCCTCTATTCGGAAAATGATTTGCTTTTGTGATGTTCAGACCTGAGTTAATGTGCTATGGCTTACGTCCTTTCATGTCGATGTGGTACCTGACCGGATTTGTCCTGACCTGACCTTTGTCGGTGACCGAGAGCGGCAAAGATTAGAAGAAACCTCCGAAGTCGTCAGTTTCTTCTCCGGCATGTTGGTGTGGTCCTTCGGTTTGTTCTGTGGTCCTTCAAAGGGTAAAAGTCCGTTTTTTGCCTAATTTGGGTCATTGACCTGACCTGGGAGGTCACCAGTTGACCCCAAGCCTCAAAACTGGGTACCGTTGTGTTCCTTTGATGACGGGCAACATGCTCGTTTTTGTTTGGCAGCTATAACTTGATTAGGAGAGAAACGGTGACTGTGTAAAAACTTCCAACCAACCCTCGCCTGGGGCGTTGGAGACAAAATTTGCAGACATCACAAGATCCTCGTTTCTATAGATTTGAAACTCAACTTTTTGGTAATGTTTGTTTTTATTTTATATTACTACATAGCAAGGCACAAAAAAATAACCCCGCCGAGATCCAAATCTTAATTTGACGAACGACGACATGGCCTAGTAGGTATCTACCTCTCTACCTACGTAACTATCAAGCTAATATGGTGATGGGTAGGCTGCTGGATATTACTATAGTTTGTATATCCACAATCTCAATGACAAATGTGATTGTTTTTACTGCACTGGATTGTATGAAGTTTGATGACTGGAAATTGAGAATGGAATGAATCCTGTGCAAGCTCCATTTGTATGTAGTATTGCCATTGGTGGTATGTACAAACATCAGTATGACAGTGCAATTATTGTTTAGTGGCTTAGCAGATTTGTCAGACAATCTGGTTTAAAGTGCATCAGTATCAGCTAATCTCAACATTTTATGATGTAGGTAAGTTGTCCTTGCACTGTGGATGGAAATCCACCTATTTCAGTTTTTTGCACAATTTTCAAATTTACAGCAAAGGGTGGAGAGCCAGCTTACTATCAAATCAAAATCTGTTTCTTTTCAGTGCAAAATGTGTATGAACTAAGTTTTCTATTTTGCACGATAAGCCATGATTCTATCTTTCTTTTTTCCTTTAGCTTTCTTAGCATAAAAATAGCATAGGTTATTAGGGGGCCAAATCAACATGGGGGCCAATATCAACATTGGTGGGGCCATGGCCCCCACAAAAGGATACAAATTGACGCCCCTGTCAAGAACCAATTATCAGGAATTATAGAACAATCAACAGGCATCAGGGAATAATGATCAGGCATCAGGATACAATCGTCAGGCATCGGGAAACAATCGGGCACCCGGCATCAGGCACTAGGCGCCAGGCATCAAGGAACAATCGTCGGGAATCGAGCATCAGGAAATAAAGACGATGCGGTCTGGTGTGGTCTCAGTTCCGCTGGCGGAGCCTGCAGCTCATACGACCGCAGCATGAAGTCCTGCATAATCCAGCCGCCGCTCCGAGCCGGCTGAATATTTAACGGGAAATGAGGAGTGGTGGACTGTGCATACCAAACAGGCGAGCGATATCGCACCACATTGCACGACATACTGCACCGCACTGCACGACATACTGCACCGCGACGACTCACTTAATTGTCGACAACGCCGAGGAAATCCCAGGGGAAGCAAGGCGCTTGTTGGGTGGTAACTTGCCGTATCCCTCGTCTCCCAGACAACAAACAACACAAAACAGTCAAATCCAGCTGATCGCAACCACGTTGAATGCCATCAGGCGACTCATCGCAGTGCTGTTACAATCTCACGCTGTAGTGGCCATCTCACGGTGCACGGAACATAATACCCGATTGTGCATGTTTTGCGTGGGAACAGGCATTGTGGGTCTGAATAACTGTGCAATTTGTGCCCTGTCGGAGCGTTGTTTGAACTAGGGAGCCACAGACCCAGGTGGCGTTCAGCGCGCCCGTCTCTGCGGCGGCACGGTCCCCGCAGCACCGCTGACCCTGAACCGGGGACCCCCGGCGCGCCGTTGTCGCCGTCCGGCTGCCGGCCGCTCCGCTCCGCTCCGGCTGCCCACCAGTGCAGTGGCGCGGCCGCCCACGTACCGCTGGCGCCCCCACAGACCGGCTAATGATCGGACGACCTCAGGGGTGTCGGGGTGAGTGACATCCCCGGGCGACGGGCGACAGCGACCGCGAACAAACACAGCCCGCCAAGAAGTGGCGCGACGCGCGGCGCGCCTGCTTAGCCTTGTCGGGACCTGACGACAACACGACACGATACGACACGACACGACACGACCGGCACCGCCGGCATACCAGGGGCGCGTCGCAGCCGCAACTGGAGACGCCGCGGCGCATAATTAGCACACTACGCGCTACCATTGGCGCGCGGCACGTGCTGTGGCCAGTGGGGTGGCGGCCCCGGCCCACACGGCCCTTGCCTATGGGACGCCAGCCGGCCGTGCTCACGCGCCGCCCGGGCTTGTACCCCTGGATTGTGATGGAAAATCATGGGCGGCCGGGCGCCGCCGGCGTTGGCAGGGGGAGGGGAGCACAGCAGCGTGTCTGTTGACGACCGACGGCGCGGCGGCGCCGTTTGAACGCGCCGTTCGCCGGAGACCGTTAGGGCGACGCGGCCCACCTCCGGCGGCGGCCGCCGCAGCTGGCAGAGTTACGCTCGTGTTTGCAGCGTAAATTCGGACATTTATCACTTCGCGTTGCATCAACTGCCTTTGCGGTAACGAGGAGCCAGCGGAGCAGTCCGCCGCAACAAAAAGTGACCGAGTCACCGGCCGCCTGCACCGGCACAGCTCTGAACATGGGGCGAGACGGTCAGAGATCGGGAGATAGGGGACAACAACACAGCTGAGGAGGTGGGTCAGCGACCCGCTCTCAGAGATCGGGAGACAGGCGACAACAACACGACCGAGGAGACGCTGCAGATACGGAACACCTGGGAAACGAGGAGATGCGAGCATGAGGATACGCGGAGAGCGACAGACAAAGACATACAGACAAATGGGCAGGTAGATAAATGGAAAAGCAGGAGACGACAGATGAGAAAAGGCAAGAAGTAGACAAGGGACCAGAAGCGACAGCAAAGGGATAAGAGACTATCTAAACAGACAAGACACAAAGCACAATGGACAAGGAACAGGATATAAATAAAAGACTGAAGATATAAAAACTAAATATAGCACGGTACAAATAGGCACAATGATACGCAGTCACAGCTATAGAGTCGGAAAAAAGCAGAAACAGAAACGCGTTGGCAATTGGCTTAGCTTTCCACATTCCGTACTGAAAAAGCCTGCACCATTTTCCTATACAATATTTTCAAGAACTTTCTGGTGATCCTAGATTTCTGAGAAAAAGCAATCAATATTGTGTCTTTCGAGAAGCTTGGACGTGCCCCAGCCAACCGCCCTGGATCTTTCCTGCCTCTGCCCCGCCCAGCCCCCGATGAGACGGTGACCCAGTTCGGTCATTGACGCGCAGCTGGGCGCTAAACGAGACGAACGCCCGCTTCCGGCTGGGCCAACGATGTGTCGACCTCGCACGCACTTCCTGCGGCGCTGGTGCACTGGCTACATGTCGTCGGGCGCCGACGTCTCCAACGAATACTTAATCACTCGTCTCCTTTGATCTCCACCCCAAACATACTGACCGGGAAAATAAGAGGAGTGAAATTTAAAAAAGGCAAAGGACGAGGTTCAGTCTGGCCAGAAAGAAAATAATGCGACCGGGTGGGAAACTGTATGTGCATTCTGTGACCGACAAGAGAAAGCTACCCTTCGCTGCTTCTTTGCTTCTTCAGAACTTGGTCAGAACCACTGCAGCAAGTTGCCTAAAGCGTTTCTTATCTGTACGTAAATACCAATGGCAGCTTGTGAAAATACCACGCACTCATCCAATCGTAATTGCGTAGTTATCACCAGGGCATGAAGATAAGTGGAGATGTGACGACTAGCATATTTATCAGCATGACATGGAGATAAGTGCGGGTTTGAGGGCTGCAACATAATTATCACCGGGGCATGGAGATAAGTGTGGATTTCACGACTGTAGCATAATTAGCATTATGGCATGGAGATACGTATGGATATGATGACTGCAACACACATGCTCGACATGAGTATCCATACATACAAAATATGCAGCAATCAATAGTTTCCACTTTTGCACGACACAGGGACGTACTTTTCCTGTAGTGGCACATTCCACTGAAGCATAGGTCAAATGCGGTATGATCTGGAACAAACAGTGTTCATTGTTCGTATTGAATGAATTACGTTCGGAGGAATGTCTGGGAGGTTTGAAGGTTCGTTTTTGGTAAGCAGTGAACAATGGCAGCTCGTCGTTTCGGCTACCAGTGAACAATAGCGGTTCGTTGTTTGGCTACCAGTGAACAATGAGCATATATAATTGCTTTGTAGTCGAGTAGCGTGAACAAGGAGGTTGATGTCAATTGGACCTGACTGTATATGGTGTAGATGGTTCCGGGCTTCAGTAGTATCACCGGGCAGGCGTATGTTGAAGACCATGTGCTGTCAACGAATGATTGGTGCACGCATTCGAAGAAGTGCATACTCTAAAGGTACATTTTAAGGTGTTTTTCCCGGATTCGCCGTATGGAAGTATATCTGATGTACAAAATACCATGAAGACTGTCCATGACTTTCAGTTGCAATTTTTGCTTCGATCGGACACCTATCACCGTCACTGTCACTATTCGAGAAAAAAAGTCCACTCACCTCTAGTTGGGCACAATAATCAACCGCGGCATGTTAATGACATATAGCCAAGTCCGTTTGCACACAGTTCACCCAGCACCCCAAGATCCAGTCATCCAGACAGCAGCCAGACGTCCCGTAGCAGCCAGTCAGCCTGGCAGCAGCCAGTCATCCTGGCAACAGCCAGTCATCCTGGCAACAGCCAGTCATCCTAACAACACCCAGTCATCCTGGCAGCCAGTCTTTTCGGCACCAGGCAGTCATGTCATCAGCCAGCCGCCGCCAGCTATGAGCCATCGGCCATCAGCCATCGCCATCAGCCATCAGTCATCAGCCAGCCGCCAGCAGCCATCAGTCATCAGCCAGCCGCCAGCCGCGAGCAGCCAGCCGCGAGCAGCCAGCCGCGAGCAGCCAGCCGCCAGCAGCCAGCAGCCAGCCGCCAGCCACCAGCAGCCAGCAGCCAGTCGCAAGCAGCCAGCAGCCAGCCGCGAGCAGCCAGCCGCGAGCAGCCAGCCGCGAGCAGCCAGCAGCCAGCCGCCAGCCACCAGCAGCCAGCCACCAGCAGCCAGCAGCCAGTCGCAAGCAGCCAGCCGCCAGCAGCCAGCCGCCAGCAGCCACCCACCAGTAGCCAGCCTTGCCGGCCGACGACAGGCACACTTGTGGCTGTGTAACGGTGCCGGCCGCGGGGTAACGCCCGGCCCGCACACGGGGTCAATTACTCGAATTAGTGACACACATCCGATGGAGAATTGGCCTCGGGAGTGCGTTTTTGCCGCCGGCCGGACGACCGCCGGCACAGACCAAACTGCGCTGGCTTCACGCCGGCGAGAACGGAACGGGTGGCCGCGGCCGGCGGCTGCAACCACCACCAACGGACGGTGAGCGCGGCGAGCACTGGGCGGAACGGCAAGGGCCGCCGCGCCAACACCCAACACGGCCCAGCCACTAGTCTGTCCGCTCACAATAATGCTGATCAGGAAACAGTCGGTAAGTCGCGTCAGTTTGCCCGTACAGAAGCCGATGACGCGCAGGCGAGTCACCTGTCTGATTGGTGCGCAATGCGATAACAGCTGTCAGCGCTTGAAGGTTTTGCTATCGCGATACAAAACTGCCCTTCAGCTCGCGCAAGGTAGTTCGCGAGATCAGATTCTCGTGGGGCATCAGTTCCACATGGACATAGCAAGTGGCGCAGAAGCATCTGTTCCACGTGGACAGAACCAGTGGTGTAGGAGCATTGATTCCACATGGACAGAACCAATGGTGTAGGATCATCGGTTCCACATATACAGAACCAATGGTGCAGGAGCATCGGCTCCACATGAACAGAACCAGTGGTGCAGGAGCAGCGGCGGATCAGAGACAACGCTACCCTCCCCCACTCCACCCGCTCCTCCCTCTGCACGCTGTGCGCACATTGCAGAACACTCGCACTCGCACGCACAGAACACTCGGCGTACGAGGGCAGCGAAACTGCGCGGGTCTCGGACGCATCATGCGTGCGCGCAACAGCACAAGACGCGAGACGCAGCAAGACGAACTCTGCTGCGACGGCAGCATGCTGCGCCGCACACTCGAGCTATTCGCGTGTGCAGACTTGTAGTCTCCGTCCGACTGTCTCCACGACGATGGCAGTCATCAGGACCCTACTGACTGTGACAGTCCTCAGGAGTATCCTACTGGCGGTGACAGTCATCAGGAGTACCCTACTGATGGTGACAGTCATCAGGAGTACCCTACTGATGGTGACAGTCATCAGGAGTACCCTTCTGAGTGTGACAGTCATCAGGAGTACCCTACTGATGGTGACAGTCATCAGGAGTACCCTTCTGAGTGTGACAGTCATCAGGAGTACCCTTCTGAGTGTGACAGTCATCAGGAGTACCCTACTGGCGGTGACAGTCATCAGGAGTACCCTACTGATGGTGACAGTCATCAGGAGTACCCTACTGATGGTGACAGTCATCAGGAGTACCCTACTGATGGTGACAGTCATCAGGAGTACCCTTCTGAGTGTGACAGTCATCAGGAGTACCCTACTGATGGTGACAGTCATCAGGAGTACCCTACTGATGGTGACAGCCATCAGGAGTACCCTTCTGAGTGTGACAGTCATCAGGAGTACCCTACTGATAGTGGCAGTCATCAGAAGGACCCTGCTGCGGTGGCAGTCAAAATCCCCACCCCTGCACCCACTTTTCTCTGACTTTGGAAAGTGTGTTTGAGCTCCCATCCGGCGCACAACTTTTGAATGTATTCAGCAGCTAAGCATTCAATGATGTCGTTTTCGGTTTTTCCCTTATTTTTTTTGCGGACAACAGAGGAAATATCGGAACTTCTCTTGTAGGTAGCATGTGCATTCCTTTGGAAAGCAGCACTGTCCGGTGCTTTGAAGCGTCCCACGAAACAGACCCCAGTCCAGACCAAATTTATAATTGATCTGGTCTGTCTCAGCGTCGAACCTTCATCACCGCCATTATTTTCGATCGCCGACAATGGCGCAGCCAGGATTTTCTGAAGGGTAGGCTCGAGCAAAACACAATGTCGTGCAACAGAACGCTTTCGGCGCGCCTAGCGTGCCGAACATTTTCCTTTTGAGTTATTTGTTTGTTTGTTTATTAGGTGGTTCTCGAAGCACTAGGCATGATCACGGCTAATGGCGCCGCCCACACTGCTTTTCCGCTGGGTTGCGGGATTGGGAAATTCCCCGAGTCGTGCGAGTGTTGAACCCAAAACCTTTGGTACCCAGAGCTCAACGCCTTAACCACTCGGCCATCCCGCCCCTTTTGAGTCGTGAAAATTGTTTGATTTCATGTTTTATTTTTGTTTGTTGAGGTGTCTGGGACCCCCAGCCCCCTTGCCTGCGCCTCTGGCCATCGACACTATTTCCATTTCCAAATTCGGTGTAGAACATAGGTGGCGAGACGAAAAATGAACAGCTTAAGCAAGCCTTCATTGTACTGACAGCCAATTAAGCTCCAGTGGGCCACATCAAAGTACACTAGCCAACATTTCTGCAATCCGGGACAGGTAACGATATATTATCAGTATAATCAAATTGACAGCTCCAACTTCATCAGCGACAGCTCTGCAAGAAAACGTAATGGGAGCGGGCGAATAGTCAAGTGGTGTCAGTCTCCAAAGTGAAGGGTTGCGGGTTGGAGTTCCACCTGTCGCTACACTTCGCCAGCGAGCAACTGGCGTGCTAGTTTTGGCCATGCTACATGACAACAGTCTATGTGTCGTAAAGCCAATGACCAACCAACCAACTAAAATATAACGGGAGCCTGTTACTCCCATAAAAAGGAGCCTGCCATGCATCTATTGCACATCTCAAATACTGCTTAATATTCAGCTGCGGGTAGACTGCAGTCTGACCCGACAACACAGCCCGAACTTGGTGCGCATGGTCTAGGCTGAATAAACTGAGACATGAAAACCAAACGGTTTACGCTCTACCTCAATACTATTGGTATTGAAACATATGCATCCAATGACTTCCAAACGATGTTACAATTGTTTTCAAAAGATGTACAATAGACAGATTTAAAACTTTTCCAAGGACTACAATTTTCGGTATTTTGTTTTGGGACGTATATATCACTTTTCCCGAGCGATGGGTAAACACGTTTCTTCAGGCTGACCTTAGGTTAAATATATCACCCACATTTTGCAGAAATTACAGTTTAAGTCAAAGAAATAGGGAAAGCTTGCCTTGCCCACAGCTCAACTAAAACTTTTGTTCTTTCGAACCACACTAACCGGATACACACACCGTACGCACCGAATACGTGCGGCATGCAAATCAACAGATAGCGGACATACCGAGCATGCACTGAACAAACCAAATACACGCCGCACACACAGACACATGGCTGACACAGAGTATACACCAAACGCACCTAATAGATACCGCAAACACCGACCAACAGCGGACACACACCTGACACACAGTAAAACACAGCATCGTCAAGGTGAAATCTGAGACGCGCCGGACCTACCACGCCACGCAATAGATAGCGCATCACCGAGACTAGCCGCCAGGCCAGCCGCCAGGCCAGCCGCCAGGCCAGCCGCCAGGCCAGCCGCCAGGCCAGCCGCCAGGCCAGGCCAGCCGCCAGGCCAGCCGCCAGGCCAGCCGCCGCCACCCAGGCCAGCCGCCAGGCCAGCCGCCAGGCCAGACGTCAAACTACCTGGCGGCAGTGACTGTATAAATCAAGCGGCCATGTGATCACTCTGCTGCGTATCCAGGAAAGCCGACATGTGTTGAGCTCGGCTCCGTACCCCGAGGACGTCCACATCTGCCGAGCTCGGATCCGTATCCCGAGGACGTCCACCACATCTGTCGAGCTCTGCTCCGTACCCCGAGGACGTCCACCACATCTGCCGAGCTCTGCTCCGTATCCCGAGGATGTCCACATCTGCCGAGCTCTGCTCCGTATCCCGAGGACGTCCACATCTGCCGAGCGCTTCTCCGTACCCCAAGGACGTCCACATCTGCCTGGCATGAGGCTGGCGTGTGCCGTCAGCTGGCTTACTCAGTGAGCCAGTTGACCACCGGATCGTCGACATCTGGCTGTCGTGAACGCCGTCGTGACTGCAGCCGGCGTACCGTGGGCCGGCCGGCTCATGTGGAGGCAGGGGCTCTGCCGTCGAAGCCCGGGTGTGATGGCGAAGCAGGCGCACAAGGTCTGAGCATGGTGGCTGCGCATACACTCGTGACCGATCGGTTGCTACCGTTTCAAGACTTTGCCAGGCACAGTGCTAAATCGGAAGCATCGCTTCCACTCGGTTACTCGCAGCGTCAGTTACTTTGCTTCGAAGCAAGCATCAGATATAGATGTCATGGACCGCTCTGATAAATTTCGACACGTGGTGGGACGACGGAGATGTGGTTTGACGTCGCTTCATAACGCTGAAACCCTTCACCGCCGGACAAATTTAACACGTGCTGTGTACACAAGGTGAGGGCTTCACAAATATGGAGCAGTGCAATCACAACGTCGGCTACAGCACAGTCGCATTGATGATAATCTAGGAGACGAAGTTTGTTTTTCGTGTCAGCTGTCTGTCTGTCTGTCTGTCATCCATTGCGTGGAAGCATATCTATCGAAATTATACTGGTGGAACATCTTGAACTGTGCGCTGGTTTTATAGCTAAGAGTTCCGACTATTGTGCTGTCAAATATTGCAATTGAATGGTTGATGCTGCATCGTTCGACGACAGGGATGTATTGTGGGGACGGTGCGCCGTTAAATGCGTACCTTATTAAAAGAATGAAGGGCGTAGCCGGATATCTCCCAAGTACTCGTCGGTTGCCCCAGCGCCAATATAGTGCAGGCAGGCAGTCTTCTCCCGGCTTTCGTGAAATATTGTTGCTGTGATCAATGTGTACGATTCAAACTTGACTTCGCCTTCTATATCTACACCATATTATATTTATTTGTGTATGTTGCTTATGCCAATCCCACTCATGGTGACTAACGTGTCAGAAAAGCATGGGTTCCGGGATGAAGGATTATATGCAGCAGCCCACCACGTCCATCCCTTCAACGTGACGTGGGTCGCTTGAATCGATCCATCATGAGCGCTCCCCTCCCTCCGCAACAAAGGCCTCGGCTGAATCGTCGCCCCGCCCCCCCCCCACCCTCGTCGTCCGGCACGGCTCGGTACAATTACGACGTTCAGCCTGAGGGCGTGAGCGGCCGTAACTGTCCAAACAGCCGGTGCACACTTTACAAGCCGGAACGGCCGGCTGGCAATTGACCGCAGAGAGTTCGACACAAAAACCACCCACAGCCAGGCGTTCACCGCCAGCCTGCCGACACAAAAACCACCCACAGCCAGGCGTTCACCGCCAGCCTGCCGACACAAAAACCACCCACAGCCAGGCGTTCACCGCCAGCCTGCCGACACAAAAACCACCCACAGCCATTCACCCCCAGCCTGCCGACACAAAAACCACCCACAGCCGGCGTTCACCGCCAGCCTGCCGACACAAAAACCACCCACAGCCAGGCGTTCACCGCCAGCCTGCCGACACAAAAACCACCCACAGCCAGGCGTTCACCGCCAGCCTGCCGACACAAAAACCACCCACAGCCAGGCGTTCACCGCCAGCCTGCCGACACAAAAACCACCCACAGCCAGGCGTTCACCGCCAGCCTGCCGACACAAAAACCACCCACAGCCAGGCGTTCACCGCCAGCCTGCCGACACAAAAACCACCCACAGCCAGGCGTTCACCGCCAGCCTGCCGACACAAAAACCACCCACAGCCAGGCGTTCACCGCCAGCCTGCCGACACAAAAACCACCCACAGCCAGGCGTTCACCGCCAGCCTGCCGACACAAAAACCACCCACAGCCAGGCGTTCACCGCCAGCCTGCCGACACAAAACCACCCACAGCCAGGCGTTCACCGCCAGCCTGCCGACACAAAAACCACCCACAGCCAGGCGTTCACCGCCAGCCTGCCGACAAAAACCACCCACAGCCAGGCGTTCACCGCCACCTGCCGACACAAAACCACCCACAGCCAGGCGTTCACCGCCAGCCTGCCGACACAAAAACCACCCACAGCCAGGCGTTCACCGCCAGCCTGCCGACACAAAAACCACCCACAGCCAGGCGTTCACCGCCAGCCTGCCGACACAAAAACCACCCACAGCCAGGCGTTCACCGCCAGCCTGCCGACACAAAAACCACCCACAGCCAGGCGTTCACCGCCAGCCTGCCGACACAAAAACCACCCACAGCCAGGCGTTCACCGCCAGCCTGCCGACACAAAAAACCACCCACAGCCAGGCGTTCACCGCCAGCCTGCCGACACAAAAACCACCCACAGCCAGGCGTTCACCGCCAGCCTGCCGACACAAAAACCACCCACAGCCAGGCGTTCACCGCCAGCCTGCCGACACAAAACCACCCACAGCCAGGCGTTCACCGCCAGCCTGCCGACACAAAAACCACCCACAGCCAGGCGTTCACCGCCAGCCTGCCGACACAAAAACCACCCACAGCCAGGCGTTCACCGCCAGCCTGCCGACACAAAAACCACCCACAGCCAGGCGTTCACCGCCAGCCTGCCGACACAAAAACCACCCACAGCCAGGCGTTCACCGCCAGCCTGCCGACACAAAAACCACCCACAGCCAGGCGTTCACCGCCAGCCTGCCGACACAAAAACCACCCACAGCCAGGCGTTCACCGCCAGCCTGCCGACACAAAAACCACCCACAGCCAGGCGTTCACCGCCAGCCTGCCGACACAAAAACCACCCACAGCCAGGCGTTCACCGCCAGCCTGCCGACACAAAAACCACCCACAGCCAGGCGTTCACCGCCAGCCTGCCGACACAAAAACCACCCACAGCCAGGCGTTCACCGCCAGCCTGCCGACACAAAAACCACCCACAGCCAGGCGTTCACCGCCAGCCTGCCGACACAAAAACCACCCACAGCCAGGCGTTCACCGCCAGCCTGCCGACACAAAAACCACCCACAGCCAGGCGTTCACCGCCAGCCTGCCGACACAAAAACCACCCACAGCCAGGCGTTCACCGCCAGCCTGCCGACACAAAAACCACCCACAGCCAGGCGTTCACCGCCAGCCTGCCGACACAAAAACCACCCACAGCCAGGCGTTCACCGCCAGCCTGCCGACACAAAAACCACCCACAGCCAGGCGTTCACCGCCAGCCTGCCGACACAAAAACCACCCACAGCCAGGCGTTCACCGCCAGCCTGCCGACACAAAAACCACCCACAGCCAGGCGTTCACCGCCAGCCTGCCGACACAAAAACCACCCACAGCCAGGCGTTCACCGCCAGCCTGCCGACACAAAAACCACCCACAGCCAGGCGTTCACCGCCAGCCTGCCGACACAAAAACCACCCACAGCCAGGCGTTCACCGCCAGCCTGCCGACACAAAAACCACCCACAGCCAGGCGGTCACCCTCAGCCTGCCGACACAAAAACCACCCACAGCCAGGCGTTCACCGCCAGCCTGCCGACACAAAAACCACCCACAGCCAGGCGTTCACCGCCAGCCTGCCGACACAAAAACCACCCACAGCCAGGCGTTCACCGCCAGCCTACCGACACCACTAAACTGAACTCACGGTGGGCGTTTGTCACAGCACAGAGCCTCAACGGCAAATCAATCCACAGCACCGAGCCTCAAAATCAACTCAACCCACAGCACGGAGCCTCAGCACCAACTCAGCCCACAGCATATAGCCTCAACGGCAATTCAGCCCACAGCACAGATCCTCAACACCAACTTAGTCCACAGCGAGCACAGAGCATCAACACCAACCTCACCCACAACGAGCACATCAATACCAACTCCGTCCACAACAAACCCTTTAGCCACGTTGACTCCGCACTTCAGACTAGGGACAACTTCGGTTCGGTGCATTATGATGCGTTCGCTACACCACAACAGTGATAACCTAGTATGGCATACGTAGCATCATTGTTGGATACTTGAATTCCTGGTATTGCATATTCCGGGCAGCCATCTATTGATGTACACTATTTTGCGTAGTTCGCAACATCAGTTCCAAATGCTTATATTAGCTTTATGTAGTGTGTGTTGCATTATAATGTAAAGCCCCAAGAGGCCTGTCTGCTACCTATCGCCGAGCTGCTGGACCATACCTGTACTCGCCTATTGAGAGAAAGATCAATTGCAGGCAGAATTGTAGTTGCGTTGCTTGTAGACACCAAGTCCTTCAGCACCACATGGATGAATGCACAGTTTGTGCGCAATTCTGTTTCCCCATGTTCCATTACGATTCGTGATGTTCGCTGTGGTGCATTATACAATGCATAGTTGACGTATGCACAAATAGTCATAAGAGTCTAATAAAAAGACACAGTGCAGAAGCAACATGTCACATGAATGACGTGCTCACGAATGGGCTGTTTGCAGATGAGTAAATATCTGTGAAATATACATATACCTTAGCGACTTTCAAGTGTAAATTGCGTTGAACAGTGGTCAATGGGTAGGCCATTAGTAGCATCGGATCGCCACAAAAATACGTGGTTTTAAGTATTTGTGAAACTGCCTATTTGAAGGCGGGCACAACCTGAAAATGATCACCTTATCGAGTGTCTTCACGACCAGTTAAAATACGCGCTTGACAGGCTGATGTGCCCGACCAGGCATATCGACTAATCACGTGATGCATATGAGGCAGATAAACGGCAGAGAGCAGCGCGAGATAAGAAAGAGAGGAAGAGAGGAAAGAGCAGGAAAGGAAAGAGATAGCAAGAGAAGAGAGAAAGAACAAAAAGAGAGAAGACAAAGAACAAGAAGAGAGAGAGAAGACAAAAGAGAAGAGAGAGAGAGAGAAGAGAGAGAAGAGAAAAGAGAGAAGAGAGAGAGAGAGAGAGAGAGAGAGAGAGAGAGAGAGAGAGAGAGAGAGAGAGAGAGAGAAGAGAGAGAGAGAGAGAGAGCAAGAGAGCGAACAACGCCAACCGAAACACACTTGTTAGAAGCCACTTTTAAAGCACACTTTTAAACATATCAACTAGAGGCACCATCCCCTTAGTGATACAAACATTGTGTTTCACCGGTAATTTGAGCATTAATACCACGAGGAACCAGCGAATTTCCGGACGTTAAGATGTCGTGAAGTCTAAGCCCTGGAATTGCAGTCCCCGTGGAAGGGCAAGAACCAATTTTTGCATTTATTACCGGACAATTGTTCCATAAGAATGTTTGAAATGAAAAAGAAATCACAACTAATCGATATTTGACCTAAAAATTACGAGATTTTCCGATCACTGGAGCGGCGATCCGATCCGATCTCCCGCAATTACCGTGTTATCCGAATATCTGGCGTAGGAATAGGGACGTGCTGAAGGGAAGGAGAGCGAATAGGGCGACCGCCTCCACTTTTGTGATCTGGAAGATAATTGGTGCATCCCAGAAATTGTTTTAATCCGTGTCGCTACTGAAGGAAAATGTCGCCCCTAAAAATATACGCCTTTCCTCAAAATGTCCCCTTCCCCTTGGTCACATTCTACATCCATCGGCGAGCAGAAGCCAGATCCAATTTGGAACCATTGAAAATGGTTAGAATGATTTGGAATCCTGGATATAGAGGGGAATGAATATTTGGAAAATTCAAGTGCGGAGGGGATCATTTTATGTATGTATCTGACAACTCATCTTTGTGTACTTTCCTGTCAGTTCCGAGAATGTTAAGCAAACGGTACTGGACGTGCAGTCATTTTCACGCAATCCAAGTTCACTTTCGGAAAAATGAGTGCCATAATTTGTTCAAGAGGATATTATTCTCAACAACATGCATCCAATACAGAACCGTGTTTCCCACCCTGTCGCTCACAATAAGCCATTTGTGATGTACAGCACGTTGGTGCATGGTAGTTTGGTGCTCTTACTTAAGACTACATTACCTCTGGGGGCAGTCTTGTCACCGTGAACGATCAGCTTCCTGATTGATTGGTTCGTTTAAGCGGCTACGGGCGACCGAACAGACCCGGAATCTCGTCAGCCCGTAATTATCGCGTGAGTACTTCGGATTACTGCACCCACACACACCGTTGCACCGGCGGCTGGCGCGAGTTGCCGAGCGGCAAATCAGCGCCGGCCAGCGGCCGCCCCGATAACGGCCGACCCAACCGCCTGATGACACGGCTGACCGTCGGCCCCCGGCTGCCGCGCCGCCCGAAGGAAAAAACACGCGGCGGGGGACACGCGCTGACTCGTGTCCGAACTGTGGAGATGCCGTCGGCGGCGGCGGCTGCCAAAGCCAGCGGGCCGGACGACGGCCAGTCTGGTCTGGTGGTCGTCCAGTCTTCTCGGCGCCCTGGAGCGATCGATCGGCCATGTCACACCGGCCCACACTGCACCACGGTCTGGGACCGGGGCCAGGTCATACCGGCCCACACTGCACCACGGTCTGGGACCGGGGCCAGGTAACACCGGCCCACACTGCACCACGGTCTGGGACCGGGGCCAGGTCACACCGGCCCACACTGCACCACGGTCTGGGACCGGGGCCAGGTCACACCGGCCCACACTGCACCACGGTCTGGGACCGGGGCCAGGTCACACCGGCCCACACTGCACCACGGTCTGGGACCGGGGCCAGGTCACACCGGCCCACACTGCACCACGGTCTGGGACCGGGGCCAGGTCACACCGGCCCACACTGCACCACGGTCTGGGACCGGGGCCAGGTCACACCAGGCCCACACTGCACCACGGTCTGGGACCGGGGCCAGGTCACACCGGCCCACACTGCACCACGGTCTGGGACCGGGGCCAGGTCACACCGGCCCACACTGCACCACGGTCTGGGACCGGGGCCAGGTCACACCGGCCCACACTGCACCACGGTCTGGAACCGGGGCCAGTTCACACCGGCCCACACTGCACCACGGTCTGGGACCGGGGCCAGGTCACACCGGCCCACACTGCACCACGGTCTGGGACCGGGGCCAGGTCACACCGGCCCACACTGCACCACGGTCTGGGACCGGGGCCAGGTCACACTGGCCCACACTGCACCACGGTCTGGGACCGGGGCCAGGTCACACCGGCCCACACTGCACCACGGTCAAGGTCAACCGGCCCACACTGCACCACGGTCTGGGACCGGGGCCAGGTCACACCGACCGGTCGGCGGTCACACCGGCCCACACTGCACCACGGTCTGGGACCGGGGCCAGGTCACACCGGCCCACACTGCACCACGGTCTGGGACCGGAGCCAGGTCACACCGGCCCATACTGCACCACGGTCTGTGAGCGGGGCCGGACCACACCACTCTCGCTACGGCCACGCTGACGTGCGGCGAGCCAATTCACCACTCAGCTCGCAATATCACCTCTCCTGGAGACATCGCTTCCGACCAGCGTGTGTCGCACTCGACGCAGAGGAGTTCGACAACACAACGGAGTCGACGCGAAACGGCGCAACAACGTAGCCGCGAGGTCGCGAGTGTCTCGCGGCTTGTCGGCGTCGGCCGGCGACTTACCTTTCGATAAAATCGGCAGTAAAATCCAGAGCAGCCTCATCCTGGCGGTGTCGATCGGGGCGCCCGAGTGCAATCCAGTGTCGACGTACCGCCACCCTCCGCGCACCTACCCTGCCGCTCTCGCCGACCGCCGCGGACTGATCGGGGCGCTGCGGTGGTCGACTCGACAACTACGCAGCGCCTATGACGTCACAGTTGGTCGGTCGGCCGTTGGTGCGATACATCATGCGAGACCATCCGGCCTCCAGTCAACAGCCTTGCATTTGAATCGGAGCGGACAAAGGCGAGGGGATTTCTTCTCCATGTGAACCCTGTTTTCGTGCGATTATTTTGGGCCAGTTTCTGCGAGAGGAGGGCGACGGATTTCCCTCCATCGAAAACTACTGGACCGATTTCCGCCGTGCAAATTGCGTTGAATTTCTTGCAGCATGGTCTACAAATGAACAAAAGAAAATTTTGGAAGTGACGAGTGCAGGGTGAGGGAGGCAACGAAGTTGAAAATACGGTATTCTGTATGTCTGCTACTGTATCCATGAATACAGTGAAATTTGTTTGTGCTTTACGTTATTCGTCTGGCAATTACTATGTATTTATATCTCATGGATCTAGGGCGGATCCAGGAACTGTCAAGGGTAAACATGTTCGGAGGAACGCAACTGCGAAAGTTCCTGGGAGGGTGACATTGCCTTCCGGAGGGAGGGGGGGGCGCCCCTGGCTGCAAAAAATAATCACGTGGGTGCACTCAAGCCCTCCTAGAGGAGCGCTTTTTTTCCGACAACAGAAACGCTACCTCTCCAAGTGTGCATATGCGCCCAGTGCCTCTTGCATCTGCCCCTGTATGGATCTATTTCCTGTTTTCAATAATAGTCAATAAATAAATGTTATAGTGCGAACGAACAGGTGTCACACACTTCCGCACAGTAGCTCTTCTTCCAAAGTATTTAGGAATTCCTGTCGTATGTTGTGGGTAAACTTGCTGAAAATGAAATCAGCTTTAAAGTTTCTCTTGAGTTCATAGTCAGAACAAAAAAAAGAAAGGATTGACCCTGATGTGCGGTTCTTTCCCCCACTGTAATCCTTCAAAACGTAGGAAGTGTTTAATTTGTGGTAAATTGCATTGGATTCCTTGCAGCAAGCCTGAAATATTAACAATATGGAATTTCAAACATTTACACGTGAATTGAATGAGGGTGAGGGGCAATGAGAAAAATGAATATGCTTAATGTTCCGTTGCCTCCACAATATTATTATAATTGCTTGTTCATGACGCCAAGCAACTACTCACAAACTAGGTTTTTAGTACCTGCATGTCTTTATTTGCAAAAATAATAGGCGTGCCAAGTGCGAATGGAAAGTGGTGCACATCTGGAGAAGGCATTACGCTTGTAAGCATCTACGAATCATATTTCCATGTTCATTGTAGCCTTGCAAGAACTGATCATATGCTTTAAAATTTTCCATTGGTATATCCAAGAAACAAGGGTTAACCCGTTTGTTCTGCGGTTATTACCCCAGCATTTTGTTTCCTGCATGTCTGTGGCTAGTACAGGTATACAGGTATGTGCTTTGATCTATGGGGTGGCAATTCACATACGATTTTTGCGGCCTAGCAGCTTGGTAGGTAAGAAAGAATGTACATGCCAAATATGGGAAAAGTAGGTAATTTCGTGGATTCCCTAGCTTCGTGATTTACGATAACACGTTTTTTCACAAACGCGTCAACGCTGCCATAGTCTTTCCCGGTTGCTTCATGTTCATGGAGACAGCTACAGACATTTGTTCGCATTTTCCCTGTCTACTTATCCAAAAAAGTCGGCCTACTGGTAGGTTTTCACTGTGCAGAATGAATACACCTGTGATGTGAGCGCAGCTCAGATTTTGGCAGGAAAGCTGCCGTAGTTGCTTATAAATAGCATCACTGTTATTTTTGTGTCCGAAGGGCAAAGGAACACCAGCCCCCGCCCCCTACTTTGAGCCCAATTAGAGGCAGTTCGAAATGGCGATCCCCGCACGAATATCAGAGGAGGATGACTAACCGTTTTGGATCAATAAAGAAAAATAATCTTAAAAAATAAGATTTTTTTTTTTTGCAAATATTAAAAACCGTCGGGTATCGAAACTATGATTAACCAATTACGGAGTAGGTGTGGGGAGGCATGCTAATTTTCGCAAACCTAGACAAAAGTCTACCAATAGTCAGCCAATGCATTTCCTAAAATTATGGAACAGTATGACACTTTGCTTTTCATGCGTTCTACAATTCGGATGTGAACAGATGGAGTGATTGCTCATATCCCAATTTTGAGCCAATCGCAGATTGAATGCCACCCCTGGATAGACTGACACCTCGATTCTCTTGCGCCTTAAATACAAAATGAAGTAAATGACCGTTGCATCTCTGATCAGTTAATGAAGGTGAATTATTTGCGGGTGATCAAACAGGGGATGAATCGTCAAAAAACGAGGTGAAGCGATTGGATTGGACACACGGGTGGGGACAAGTTGGGTGCGAGGTCCGTGGTGTTTGAGTGTGAAGTGTCCGTGATGTCTGTGTGTGAAATTTCCGTGGTGTATGGGTGTGAAGTGTCCGTGGTGTGTGGGTGTGAAGTGTCTGTTGTGTCTGAGTGTGAAGTTTCCGTGGTGTGTGGGTGTCAAGTGTCCGTGGTGTGTGGGTGTGAAGTGTCTGTGGTGTCTGAGTGTGAAGTGTCCGTGGTGTGTGGGTGTGAAGTGTCCGTGGTGTCTGAGTGTGAAGTGTCCGTGGTGTCTGAGCGTGAAGTGTCCGTGGTGTTTGAGTGTGAAGTTTCCGTGGTGTGTGGGTGTAAAGTTTCCATGGTGTGTGGGTGTGAAGTTTCCGTGGTGTGTGGGTGCAAAGTTTCCGTGGTGTGTGGGTGTGAAGTGTCTGTGGTGTCTGAGTGTGAAGTTTCCGTGGTGTGTGGATGTGAAGTGTCTGTGGTGTCTGAGTGTGAAGTTTCCGTGGTGTGTGGATGTGAAGTGTCTGTGGTGTCTGAGTGTGAAGTTTCCGTGGTGTGTGGATGTGAAGTGTCTGTGGTGTCTGAGTGTGAAGTGTCCGTGGTGTGTGGATGTGAAGTGTCTGTGGTGTCTGAGTGTGAAGTTTCCGTGGTGTGTGGGTGTGAAGTGTCTGTGGTGTCTGTGTGCAGAGTTTCACGCCGGTGCAAGGTCGTGTGTGAAATGACGGAGGCCAATTAATTGTCCGGCTGTGAAACGTTTGTGAGCGAAATGGCTTCCAAGCCGAATTGTAATGCCTAAAGACACACTATAATGAATCTTTTGATTGCCCAGAATATTTAGTGCGTACTTTCATTAAGTGCACGACCAAAACCTGAACGAGTCTATCTTCATGTATGTCCGAAAAACGGCATGAGCAATCCGACCGCTACACTTTCGAAACATGAATCACTTTTTTTCTACAGCGTTTAAATGCTACATCGTCTCCCCGATAGACATACACTTTGTATTTTACGGGTGTTCATTCCAGTACTTCCTCTGGATATACCCTACATTATTGCTTACGGTTCTGTTTTGCCTCATTTATCGCAGGTACCTCCGAAGCATTATCCTCAAGGTATGTGATTAGGTTGCCATGGCAATTAGCCTGTGTGCCACGGGTTCGCGCATTTCCCCGCTCAAGGTCAGTTTCACGTGGGGTGCCGTGGAAGGCGGTAATGGGTGGCATAAACCGAGCAGAATCTGGACAATATAGAGGAAGGCAGCATGCCGTGCTTCATACAAATGCTACTTCGACATTCGACAAGGTACAGCTAAGCTCTTCATAATTCAATATGTATGTACATATATATACATATATATATATATATATATATATATATATATATATATATATATATATATATATATATATATATATATATGAACATATATATACATATGCATATATGTACATATATATGTATATATATATATATATATATATATATATATATATAAATATATATATATATATATATATATATATATCGACATTCTTTGATGTATTGGCTGTTGAAGAGAAGAGCGCATTTAGCCCCAGCCAGTTTTCTGTCTAGGTTTTCGATTGATCGTATTGTTAGGGACATGTACAGTTATATTCGTTTATTGACGTTTCGGATACAAACATTGTTCCATTTTCAAATTCACTGCTCTGCACAATACAAATATACATACACAAGTACATTTAATAATATAAATTGAGCACAGGTTTCACACGAGCTATTCTCTCAACTTCACCTCACTTATTGTTAATTCCTGAAGGGCCACTCACATAAACAAGCATATTCTCATCTGACAATTTACAACAAACGTAAAGCACTGGATTCCCCGCATCTACATCGAAACGTGTTTACACTCCCCCCCCCCGCTTTTTGGTCATGCATTATTCCAGAGTGACAATGTGACGTGTGTGGTGACTTGTTTGTTTATTTCTGGTGTGTGTTCACGTACGGACAATGACTCGAGCACCATGAGACGTGTTTGGTCCGGGCTAGACGTGATGATGGTGGTGTTGTTGGTAAGGTGTTCTCGTGTTAGCGGTGTTTGGTGGCAGTTTGTCATGTGTTCTCTTGGTGCTCCATCTCTGAGGTGCATTGTGAATCTTTTGGAAAGAGAGCCCGAACCGAACACGTCTCATGGAGCTCGAGTCATTGTATATACGTGAACGCACACCAGAAATAAACAAACAAGTCACCACACACGTCACATTGTCATTCTGGAATAATGACCAAAAAGCGGGGGGGGGAGAGTGTAAACACGTTTCGATGTAGATGCGGGGAATCAAGTGCTGTACGATTGTTGTAAATTGTCAGATGAGAATATGCTTGTTTATGTGAGTGGCCCTTCAGGAATTAACAATAGGTGAGGTGATGTTGAAAGAATATCTCGTGTGAAACCTGTGCTCAATTTATATTTTTAAGTGTACTTGTGTGTGTATATTTGTATTGTGCAGAGCAGTTAATTTGAAAATGGATCAATGTTTCTATCCGACACGTCAATAAAATAATATAACTGTACATGTCACTAGGTGAAATAATTTACCAGCTATCAAACGAAACGAAGAAAACAATACGATCAATCGAAAACATAGACAGAGAACTTGCTAAGGCTAAATCCGCTCTTCAACAGCCAATGCATAAAAGAAGATGTCCTGCCAAAATATACCGATATATATATATATATATATATATATATATATATATATATATATATATATATATATACACCAAGTTAGTTAGTTAGTTATTTGGGTTTACGGGCGCATCAACTGCAGTGGTTATACAGCGCCCTATATATCACCAAGAAGCGCCCTTGTGGCTCATAGTTGCACTGATCTTGTATGTCTCCTTCATGCCTTTATAAATACGAAGACATATATGAACACGTATATAAAGACATCTGCATATGCATCGATATGCATGTATCGAAATAAATATATGTATTTTTATTGGTAGATCTCAGATTGACTGTCATCAGTCTCCTCTGTTCTCTACAGAGGTACATATTACAAATAATTTATATTGTTAGCGACACATATTCAACGTTTCGTCACACATAAGTGACATTTTCAGGAACGACAAAGCAACATTAATATTATTACAGAAGGCAAACAAACTTCGCTATGCTGGAAAGTGAAGATACGTCGATAACACGTGAAGAACATTTGAAATTACCCCCGCCATGCTAAGCCAGTGTTGATAACAACGTATAATATTTGTAATCTGTGCTTCTGAAGCGCAGAAAGAAGAAAATGATGATAGTCAATCATCAGTTATAACAATGGATATTCACCAAACATGTCTATTTATGAATATATATATATGGATGGTCGATGAACATGAGACCTCAATTCATATTTATATTAGTAACATTTTAGTATATTTCCAACGTTTCGGCTATTGCCTTCAGCAGGGTACAACCACAATAATGCTGGTTTTCCAATCAGCATTACCCAAATATATAATCAATCATCATGCGTGACAAATTCGAGTTGCACTTCCTACAACACAGTTCAAGGAATGAACACAACATTCTCTAACGGGTTCTCCGATATATGTCTCTCTGCAAGCTCGGCACGATGTCTTGTAAACTACGCTTTTGTGATTTATTGTGAATTGTGATTGTACCCTGATGAAGGCAATAGCTGAAACGTTGCAAATATACCATAAAGTTACTAATTTATATATCAATTGACGTCTCATTTCAATTGACTTCCCATTTTCATTTCATCAAAATATCGCAACTTTGCAACCAATATGTCTGATGATGATAATGGCAACTTTAGAGCAACAAGATGTGAGTTCTTTCTCCGGCAGAAGACTCAGCGAACGAATAACCAGCTAGTTTTCTGGAAAGACCGTGTTGCTGAACGAGTTCTCCCACGCTCGGCTCCCAACTGGAAAGCATCCGTTTACTACAGGCAAAGTGGAGCAGCACGCCAAAGGCCAATAAAAAAGCGTAGTTTACATAATACCGTGCGGAGCTTGCAGCGAGACATATATCGGAGAACCCGTTAGACGATGTTGTGTTCATTTCTTGAACTGTGTTATCGGAGGTGCAACTCAAATTTGTCACGTATTGATGATTTATTAGGCTAATGGTGCCTGGAAAACTTCATTTTATTGTGATGGTACCCGAATGAGGGTAATAGCCCAAACGTTGGAAATGTACCACAAAGTTCTTAATTTAAATAGCAGTTGACGTCTTACATCGATAATTCAAATATCACAACCTTGCAACCAATATATATATATATATATATATGTATATATATATAATACGCCTAACCGTCCAATTCTCCCGGAGTCGCCTACGATAGTTCCAGAAATCAGTAAAGCATATATATATATATATATATATATATATATATATATATAGCTTTACTGATTTCTGAAACTATTGTAGGTGACTCCGTGACAATTGGACGGTTAGACGTATTTTTGCCATCGGTCAGCTTGTTCCACACTTACCGCCCAAGAATGTCTGCATAGCACGAAACCCCACAGGCCGTCGCTTGTCCTCAACCGTCAGCTCCCCTAATGACACCTTATAAGAGCTGCAAACTTTCAAAGCAGCGCCAGTTTCATTTACTCAGTTTGGAAAATAGAGCATTATGTAACTTGCCGAGTAATACAGCGAAGAGGCTGGAACACTGGACCCGCCATCATCCAAGTCTTGTCGAACTGCCTAGATTTGGAGTAATTTACACGTTGCTGAGAGTTTTTCCACAAATCTGGCTGATGACTTCTGACCGATGTTCGGGTACTCTCTCTCTCTCTCCCCCCTCAATCACACCAAATGGACGAATATTCTGGCTGTGTATCTGGTCTAATACAAAATGGTGACTCCACGCAAACATAAGATAGTTTGCGCTACCTGACGATGCAATATGTGCTCATGCAATATGTGCTCGCAGATTGAGAGGATTTTGATAGAAATTCCCAGCGTGCAATGTAAATACGCAGTTGGCTCACTAAGCGAGTTAAATATAAATTAACTGTAAATAATCTTGCAAGATATTTGAACAAGTGAAAACATTCGAGCTTGTCCATCTTCGATGCAGAAGCACTTATTAAGTCGTTTTGAGGTCTACGGCGAATCGCAAATGTATATGGATTGTCTTCTCACTGCAGACAGAGGTCAAGGTCAGCTATGATCCTATTCAGAAGAACGACATGTACTATTATGTCTTGTATTAACGTCTCAACATATGCAAAATACCGAATCAAAGAAGGCGAAATGATTCAACAGCAACACACGTTCCTCGTGCGGACGATCGAAGTCGATGCCCCTGACCACCCACCGCCACAAGTGAACACGACCTGGCCGGCGGCACTACACAGCAATACATCAGACGCGCGCCGGACCACCGCTGACGGAAGCCACCACCCGCGCCCAATCGTTGAAAGTGTCGGCCATCGTCGGCCGACACGCCCCGAGCTCCATGACACGATCAATTATGCCGGCGGCCGACCGGACGGCTGGGCCTCAGCTGTTGTCGGCTCCGGCATGGCTGGGTGCCGATGACGGGGTCAGGTATGGCTGGGTGCCGATGACGGGGTCAGGTATGGCCGGGTGCCGATGACGGGGTCAGGTATGGCTGGGTGCCGATGACGGGGTCAGGTATGGCTGGGTGCCGGGACGGGCTCTGGTATGGCCGGGTGCCGGGGACGGTCTCTGGTATGGGTGGGTGCCGAGGACGGTCTCCGGTATGGCTGGGTGCCGGGACGGGCTCTGGTATGGCTGGGTACCGTGGACGAACATGACCAGACCGCCGCTGTCACTGACCTGACCGTGACAATAGGCCAGTCGGGTTACTGTCCTAGCCGTGACATGACCCGACTCTCATCACGTGCTCGCGATTTGAAGCAAATGCAACTCGTTGTGCGGCCCTGTCTAGCGCGTGACGTCACGAGATCCCTGCCGAGGTGGCCAGTGACGTCCTTTAGGTTCCTGTGCTTCGAATTTATCTTAACATGCGCGCTGGATACACCTCGCTTAGAGAGTGCAGTGGACAGGTTTTCCTAATCTCAATATGTTGATGCTCAAGCTAAGAGGGCTCACGGCATGACACGTTCAGAGTAGGTGGGGTCGAACTGATCTAGGTCAAGGTCATCCTGGATTGCATGTGGCTAATGTAGGCTAATGTACCGCAATCGATCCTGTAGGCAGCTTCGATTGGATCCAGCCTGGCTTAACCCGAAAGAATCTAAACCGTGTCACAGATGTTCCGTCTCTACCTCAGTCTTGAGAACCAGTGACCCGGTCACCAGTCTGTATTGTCCGCACACCGGACCACCACCCGCCGGCGTCGACCTAGGCTGACCCCGGCCGGGCCGGCAACGCGGCGCACCTGGCGCGAAGCTATAACCGACCGAGCCGTGACCCTGCCGAGCCGGCAGCTGGGTAAAAATAGCTTTCCTGACTAAAAACAAAATGTAATTCGCGGTGTCGTCTCGTCGGGTTAGGTGGCGTCCATCGTGCGTGTCACGTCGTAGGGCGCACGGCCGTACGTGGCACTGCTACCTCGTCTACGTTGAGTTGAGCTCCGGGAATCGACATGGCTGCACGTAGTACTCCTTCCTCGTTCCCGCCGAGTTGAGCTCGGGGAATCTACATGACCGCACGTGGCACTGCCACTTCGTCCCCGCTGAGTTGAGCTCCGGGATTCTACATCGGATTTCACGACGGCGGGTGGTGTTTCACTGTATGTAAGCACATTCTGTGTTGGTGGTCTTCCACAAGCTCTATGTTCATAAGATCTACGTGCAGAAGATCCTACGTTCATAAGATCTATGTCCATAAGATCTACTTTCACAAGCTTTACGCCATAAGATCTACCTTCATCATATATGCCTTTATCTCCTTCTGATGGTACATCCCGCTGTCGACGTCGCTTATACTGTCGCTGACTGAGTCGCTTCTACTGTCGCTAACTGAGTCGCTTCTGCTGCCGCTGACGAAGTCGATGCTGGTGTCACTAGCGAGGTCGCTACCGCTACCGCTGGAGGGATCTCTGTACTACTGCCACTGGTACGGTCGCTATTGCTGCCACTAGCGGGTTCGCTACGGCTGCCACTAGCGGGGTCGCTACGGTTGCCACTGGTAGGGTTGCTACTGCTGGGGCTGGTAGGGTCGCTCCTGGTTGTGTCTCTGACGCTACTAACCTGAATGGTAAGTTTTTGTTATATCATCCTCTCTTTTTTGTACTTGTACTTTATTGAAAAGTGCAATGTATCATTTATTTGTTCCCCAGCACTAAATACAACTTCAATCAAAGTGAAAGGTGGCATTCCTCATGTATGCTGTACAATGCACAAAGCACGTCTTGAAATGCAGGTAATTTCACATCCAAAAATACACATGGTCTACGAAGTACAAAACACCCACACGCTATTCTAAAGCTCCCTAGCAGTGGAATTCACTACAGATACCCACCGCACACATTTCGCCTCAAATAAATGTACGCGTTTGCAGCTCACACACAAATTACGTCCCTCGAATCGCAGGAAGTAGGTCATAATTTGGAATTGGTACCCTTGGTAATCTTTACAGCAAGCGATGTGTTGCTCCTCGATGCAAGCACTGCGGAAGTGAAAGCGTAGCAAGTAGTACGCACGATCAAACTGAAGTCCGAATTTCATCGCAACGTCAACGGACGGTGAGGGAATGGCGTATGCTTAAGGAGGCACATAGACGTAAATATAAGAAGTGCGCGCGGATGGCTGTGTTTCCGATGATGTGGTAACCTCGATGTAATGGAAAACGGTTTTTGTCAATGTAAGCTGGATAAATGGCAGAACGTTCACTCGAGCGTTGCTTCGATGCGTTCAGTGGCATTGTCATTCTGAAAACCCATGCTGAAAAAACCACTTGTGTCGAGATGTGTTCGGAAAAATTCCCTTCATGCAGTGACAATGCTCTTCAAAATTGACTCGTGCTGCAGTTAGCGGGCTCAGGAAATTCGTAGAATATTGCGCACCGAGTCGTTTCTTAAAAGCATGATGAAGGATGGTGGTGGAAAAGAACGCATATGTAGCGAAGGGAAAGCTTGAGCATAATGAGTATCGGAGTACAATGTAACTGTCTGGATATGTGAGTAGTAGTACTGGAACAAGATGCTGTCCAATACGTGGATGAACACAATGAAACGTACGGGAATTGTACGGAAGATTATTTTTATGGAGTGGGCAGAGGATGGTGGATCACCGGACACTCCCGCTCCTTGAGTGCACCTCTGCACTGACACACGCTGAGACTCAAAGGAGGAGCCGACACAGAAGGCGCCGGCAGTCTCCCACGTCGGGCAGGTGACGATTGGTCCACTCTGACGTGACGTCACTGGCACCGAACGCAGCTTCACGACACGTGAAAATGTATCGTCCGAGATAGTTCACGCAGTGCGGCGCAGCAGACCGGCGCACGGCCACGGCGTCAGGTGTCTTCCGGCGCCCGTGACGGCCCCGCCACTCTGTATGACCCGGTGACGCTGGAGACGAGTCCCGACTCGGATTCGCCGTGGCCCACTTGCGCGTCTACAGCGCCAGATGTCTCTCGGCCCACCCGCTGACGCAGCAAAACCCGCACGTTGCCGTCGGCTTGGCAGAAGACGCGTCCCTGCCCTCCAAACACTTCAGGCGCGAGCGTGTGGTTTGGACAGCCATCGGCCCCAGCCAGCCGCACGTTCAGCTGACACCGACCGCCGCACTGACCGCTCAGCGACTGTGACGTCATCCGCGACGGTGTGACGTCACCAGCAGGGGGTGGGCCGACTGCAGCGGTAGTGGTGAGTACAGCATTCTCGGGCATTCTGTAAAAATCAGCCGGCATGTTACAATCGGTTGCAGATGATGCTGAACAGATGAAGCGGCAAAAAGATTGTTTTGAATTCGATATCACCTTGGAACGTGGCACTCAGGGAGTCAGAGTGCACGCGCTTCGCCACAAACCCATCAATGTCGCTTTAGGAATATGACGTTCAGAAAAAAAGCTGGCAGCAATGCGCAACCAAGCGGTACATCCTCTACAGAACTGCATTTCCAGTACCCGGCTTTTCGAGCTTTCAAACAGGCATCACTTAGCAGCATGCGAACAACACTATACAGCTTACAACCACAAGTCGCGCGAAAGGGTCTCCAAAAGACACGACACCTTAATGGCTGGCGTGACCTCGCCCGTATGGTTTAGGTTTCATGTCTCTTTCACCGCCAAGCGTCCCTGTATCTTTATTTTGTTCTACTATAGCTGATGTGGTCGGCTTAATTTTACAGCGGCAATGCAATTCAACTAGCACAAGTGTGACTACTGCACCCCAGTAGATGGGTCTGAGTGTACAAATGTCAAATACAACCAGAATGATAAAAGCGACTTGAGATGACCCTTTGCAAAACACTTATCAGCTCCATCTGACTATGGAGCCGCTAGGATCCCGACACCCGATAAAAGTGTATTAGAAAGAGTCATCCCAGACAGCTTGCATCATTATTATAAACCCTTGAATATGTTTCTTAAACAACAGCTGACGTGTACTGCATGTAATGCTTATATATATAAAGACATAAAGACATAAAAGATTAGTGCAACTATGAGCCACAAGGGCCCTTCTTGGTTGCACTCTGTACACTGAACCAGTTGCCCACCACATCTGTCAATCAGCCCTCCCTGTAATACTGAAAAGCAAACCCTCTATTCTTATAATGATTGTCTATGCTGTTTTTAAAGATGTTCAATGTGCTGCTACTGACAATGTTTTCTGGCAGCTGGTTCCAGTGTTCTACTACCCTGTTGGTGAAGAAAGTTTGCCTTAACCTTGTTCTGCTGTGGTTAACTTTAATTTTGAAGTTATGACCTCTAATTGCATCATTTCTGTTCAATTCAAACATTTCCCCAAGATATCCCCTCTCCAGACCATGGACAAATTCAAAGACTTCCATGAGATCTCCTCTCAGCCTTCTATATCTAAGTGAAAACATATTCAATTTCTTCAATCTTTCCTCATATGCCAGGTTGCTTATGCCATTAACCATTTTTGTAGACCTCTTTTGTACTCTCTCTAAAAGCCGACAATATTTTTCATAGCTAGGAGACCAAGCTTGGATGCAGTATTCCAAATGTGGCCTGACGTATGCACAGTAAAGCTTCCTGATCACTTCCTCACTTCTGTATTTATTGCCCCGAGCATTCTCAGTGCCTTCTTCCTGGCTTCCTTGGTCTGTTCTGATGCCCCCAGTTTTGTGTTTAGAATAACACCTCAATCCTTCTCCTGTTGAGTCACTGATAACACTTGGCCACCCATCAAGTAAGGAGCCTTCATATGCTGCTTACCTACATGCATGATTTTGCACTTATCAAAATTAAATTTCATTAGCCATTCTTCGGACCACTTCACAAGTTCGTCTAAGTCTTTTTGCAGCGAGATATGCTCATCTTGACCTGTTATTGCCCTAAAGACCTTCAAATAATCCCCAAATTTCAAAACTTTACTGCTTAGGCCACTTTCAATGCTATTTACAAATATAATGAACAGTAGTGGCCCCAGTACTGACCCCTGGGGGACTCCACTAAGAACATTTTGCCATGATGATTTTGTACCATTTAGCATCACTCTTTGCTGTCTATCTGAAAGCCACAACTCTATCCATTTTAAGATGCTACCTGCAATACCATGGGACTGAAGCTGTATCATTAACCGTTTATGGGGTACCTTAGCTTTCCTACCCTGGCGTTAGCTGCCAGTGCCCTAGAGCTCCACTCAGGGGAGGCTCTAGCCCTAGGCAAAATTGCTGTTACAATGACTCTATTGGTACCCTTCAGGGTGGCCAGAAGGGCCCTGTACTCCCGCAGAAGCTCCTCACTCCTAGCAGGACCTATGTTATTTACCCCTACATGCACTATGACTGTTCTAAACTGGTGATCACTGGTGACCTGCGCCACCACAGTTACCGGGTCCTTCACCTTGGCACCAGGCCTGGTGATGCACCTCCTGTCCCTCCTACCTTTACAAAATATCCCGCTCTAAATGTCGCACACGAAAGTCTCCTACGATCAGCACTGACTCCTTACTACTACTATCCTGGGGGCAGTCATCCAATGCCTGGAACATACTTGATGTTAATATGCCTGCCCGCTGGGCCGTTCGGCTAGACTTCCTCTCGCTCCTACCACCTGCCACCTGCCACTCACTGACCCTTTCCTTAGGTTCGCGTCTCCAAATCCTCCACCCCCTGACCTCATGCCACTTCCCCTCCTGTGACCTACCAGAACTACCCCTCCTCTGTTCACTATTAACACTCCCTTCTCGAGAGATCCCAGCCACCTCCACAGTAGGGGAAGCCTCAGCTACCTGGTGGCCTGCGACCACCTGGGCACCTGGTGGCCTGGGACCACCTTAAGGGTCCTAATCTCTTCCTCTAGTGCCTGCATCCTGGTCGAAACCATTCTAAACGCTGCGGCTTATGCCTAGATTTAGATTCAAATTAACTCGCTAAACAACCGACAAAAAAGCCAACTATCATTCACTATAAATCGCTACCTCCTATACTGTCAGTTAATTATCTGAGTACCTCAAGAAAAGCAACACGCTAAGCAGAAACTATTAAACAATTGTTTTTTCTTTAAAAAAAAAGTATAATATATATATACAAAATATATATAATATAAGTAAACAATATATATATATATATACATATATATACATATCTATATGTGCATATATATACATATATATGTATATAGATACAAATATATATATATATAAATATATATATATATATATATATATATATATATATATATATATATATATATATATATATATATATATATATATATATATATATATATATATATATATATATATATATATGTATATATCTACATATTTCATCCGTTGCCTGTGTGGACAAAGACAAAGTAGCACGGCCATAGTGAAAGATAGGGAGAAAGTATCAGATTGGCAATCTAGGATGAAAAAACACAGTCAGGGGTAAAAATAGCCCAACCTAGTTCTCAGTACCGTATGTCCCACGTGTCTCACCAGCGCCGTATGTCCCACGTGTCTCACAAGTTCCGCATGTCCCACGTGTCTCGCCAGTGCCGCATCTGCCATGTGTATCACCAGTACCAGTGCCGCATGCCCAGTATGTCTCACCAGTGCCGTATCTGCCATGTGTATCACCAGTACCAGTGCCGCATGCCCAGTGTGTCTCACCAGTGCCGCATCTGCCATGTGTATCACCAGTACCAGTGCCGCATGCCCAGTGTGTCTCACCAGTGCCGCATCTGCCATGTGTATCACCAGTACCAGTGCCGCAAGCCCAGTGTGTCTCACCAGTGCCGCATCTGCCATGTGTATCACCAGTACCAGTGCCGCATGCCCAGTGTGTCTCACCAGTGCCGCATCTGCCATGTGTATCACCAGTACCAGTGCCGCATGCCCAGTGTGTCTCACCAGTGCCGCATCTGCCATGTGTATCACCAGTACCAGTGCCGCATGCCCAGTGTGTCTCACCAGTGCCGCATCTGCAATGTGTATCACCAGTACCAGTGCCGCATGCCCAGTGTGTCTCACCAGTGCCGCATCTGCCATGTGTATCACCAGTACCAGTGCCGCATGCCCAGTGTGTCTCACCAGTGCCGCATCTGCCATGTGTATCACCAGTACCAGTGCCGCAAGCCCAGTGTATCTCACCAGCGCCGCATCTGCCATGTGTATCACCAGTACCAGTGCCGCATGCCCAGTGTGTCTCACCAGTGCCGCATCTGCCATGTGTATCACCAGTACCAGTGCCGCATGCCCAGTGTGTCTCACCAGTGCCGCATCTGCCATGTGTATCACCAGTACCAGTGCCGCATGCCCAGTGTGTCTCACCAGTGCCGCATCTGCCAGGTGTATCACCAGTACCAGTGCCGCATGCCCAGTGTGTCTCACCAGTGCCGCATCTGCCATGTGTATCACCAGTACCAGTGCCGCATGCCCAGTGTGTCTCACCAGTGCCGCATCTGCCAGGTGTATCACCAGTACCAGTGCCGCATGCCCAGTGTGTCTCACCAGTGCCGCATCTGCCAGGTGTATCACCAGTACCAGTGCCGCGTGCCCAGTGTGTCTCACCAGTGCCGCATCTGCCATGTGTATCACCAGTACCAGTGCCGCATGCCCAGTGTGTCTCACCAGTGCCGCATCTGCCATGTGTATCACCAGTACCAGTGCCGCATGCCCAGTGTGTCTTACCAGTGCCGCATCTGCCATGTGTATCACCAGTACCAGTGCCGCAAGCCCAGTGTGTCTCACCAGTGCCGCATCTGCCAGTGTATCACCAGTACCAGTGCCGCATGCCCAGTGTGTCTCACCAGTGCCGCATCTGCCAGTGTATCACCAGTACCAGTGCCGCATGCCCAGTGTGTCTCACCAGTGCCGCATGCCATGTGTATCACCAGTACCAGTGCCGCAGCCCAGTGTGTTACCAGGGCCGCACGTGCCATGTATCGACCACGGCCAGCGCCGCATGCCCAGTGTGTCTCACCAGTGGGGCGCCGTGACGAGGGCGCACGTGACGCCGACCACGGCCAGCGCCGCATGCCCAGTGTGTCTCACCAGTGGGGCGCCGTGACGAGGGCGCACGTGACGCCGACCACGGCCAGCCCGCATGCCCAGTGTGTCTCACCAGTGGGGCGCCGTGACGAGGGCGCACGTGACGCCGACCACGGCCAGCCCGCATGCCCAGTGTGTCTCACCAGTGGGGCGCCGTGACGAGGGCGCACGTGACGCCGACCACGGCCAGCCCGCATGCCCAGTGTGTCTCACCAGTGGGGCGCCGTGACGAGGGCGCACGTGACGCCGACCACGGCCAGCCCGCATGCCCAGTGTGTCTCACCAGTGGGGCGCCGTGACGAGGGCGCACGTGACGCCGACCACGGCCAGCCCGCATGCCCAGTGTGTCTCACCAGTGGGGCGCCGTGACGAGGGCGCACGTGACGCCGACCACGGCCAGCCCGCATGCCCAGTGTGTCTCACCAGTGGGGCGCCGTGACGAGGGCGCACGTGACGCCGACCACGGCCAGCCAGGCGCTCAGCACGGACGCGCCGGCGCCGTTGGAGTTGCACGCCGGAGGGCACACCGGTGTGAACGACTCTGAGCGAGCACAACACACAGAGGTCAGAGGTCACCACCAAGCGTCCGGACAGGACTCACACCACCCGAGTATCCTGACGGGACTCACACCACCAGAGTATCCTGACGGGACTCACACCACCTGAGTATCCTGACGGGACTCACGCTACCCGAGTATCCTGACGGGACTCACACTACCCGAGTATCCTGACGGGACTCACACCACCCGAGAACCCTGACGGGCCTCACACTACCCGAGCATCCTGACGGGACTCACACTACCCGAGTATCCTGACGGAACTCACACCACCCGAGTATCCTGACGGGACTCACGCTACCCGAGTATCCTGACGGAACTCACACCACCCGAGCATCCTGACGGAACTTACACTACCCGAGTATCCTGACGGGACTCACACTACCCGAGTATCCTGACGGGACTCACACTACCCGAGTATCCTGACGGGACTCACACCACCAGAGTATCCTGACGGGACTCACACCACCCGGGTATCCTGACGGGACTCACACCACCCGAGTATCCTGACGGAACTTACACTACCCGAGTATCCTGACGGGACTCACACTACCCGAGTATCCTGACGGGACTCACACCACCCGAGTATCCTGACGGGACTCACACCACCCGAGTATCCTGACGGGACTCACACTACCCGAGTATCCTGACGGAACTCACACCACCCGAGTATCCTGACGGGACTCACACCACCCGGGTATCCTGACGGGCCTCACACTACCCGAGCATCCTGACGGAACTTACACTACCCGAGTATCCTGACGGAACTCACACCACCCGAGTATCCTGACGGGACTCACACCACCCGGGTATCCTGACGGGACTCACACCACCCGAGTATCCCGACGGGACTCACACCACCCGAGTATCCTGACGGGACTCACACTACCCGATACCACCCGAGTATCCTGACGGGACTCACACTACCCGAGTATCCTGACGGGACTCACACCACCCGAGTATCCTGACGGGACTCACACTACCCGAGTATCCTGACGGGACTCACACTACCCGAGTATCTTGACGGGACTCACACTACCCGAGTATCTTGACGGGACTCACACTACCCGAGTATCCTGACGGAACTCACACTACCCGAGTATCCTGACGGAACTTACACTACCCGAGTATCCTGACGGAACTCACACTACCCGAGTATCCTGACGGAACTTACACTACCCGAGTATCCTGACGGTACTCACACCACCCGAGTATCCCGACGGGACTCACACCACCCGAGTATCCTGACGGGACTCACACCACCCGAGTATCATGGCGGGATTCACACCACCCGAGTATCCTGACGGGACCCACACCACCCGAGTATCATGGCGGGACTCACCACCAGAGTATCCTGACGGGACTCACACTACCCGAGTATCCTGACGGGACTCACACCACCCGAGTATCATGGCGGGACTCACCACCAGAGTATCCTGACGGGACTCACACTACCCGAGTATCCTGACGGGACTCACACCACCCGAGTATCATGGCGGGACTCACCACCAGAGTATCCTGACGGGACTCACACTACCCGAGTATCCTGACGGGACTCACACCACCCGAGTATCCTGACGGGACTCACACTACCCGAGTATCCTGACGGAACTCACACCACCAGAGTATCCTGACGGGACTCACACTACCCGAGTATCCTGACGGGACTCACACCACCAGAGTATCCTGACGGGGCTCACACTACCCGAGTATCCTGACGGAACTCACACCACCCGAGTATCCTGACGGGACTACACTACCCGAGTATCCTGACGGGACTTACACTACCCGAGTATCCTGACGGAACCACACCCGAGTATCCTGACGGAACTCACACTACCCGAGTATCCTGACGGTACTCACACCACCCGAGTATCCCGACGGGACTCACACCACCCGAGTATCCTGACGGAACTTACACTACCCGAGTATCCTGACGGAACTTACACTACCCGAGTATCCTGACGGAACTTACACTACCCGAGTATCCTGACGGAACTTACACTACCCGAGTATCCTGACGGAACTCACACTACCCGAGTATCCTGACGGAACTCACACTACCCGAGTATCCTGACGGAACTCAGGCCACCGAGTTCCGGATGAGTTGAACCATCATGACGAAACAGGTCAGAAGCTTCTCACCGACAACACTCAGATAGCATGCGGATTTAACGAGGATGCACCTGGTGTCATCATGCCTTCCAATCGCTGTGTTCATTTGTTCTGATTTTAGCGTTGGCATTAAGTGGCCGCAAGCCCCGAGTAAGCGCCATAAGCTTATTAAAATTGTCATACAACCGCCAATAAACCGCAGACATGCATTGGAGTAGGGCGGCACAAATCCCGCGAACAAATTATCACCTGACTGCGCGCTGTCAAAGGAAACTTTGAACGCCAAGTGGCGATGCCCGCAGAGCCAGTCTCATCACAATAGGTTCTGGGCACCGCCTGGCGAGCTGATGCAATTGCAGCCCCGCCCCCCCCCTTGATCGGCACCAGTGTCTGCGCCCTCACCGGTGAGCTGAACCTGCGCCTCGGCGATGCCCAGCCGGTTGGAGGCGCGACAGGTGAAGGTGCCATACTGCTTGCGTTCGATCGACAGCACGCGCAGGTTGCTCTCGGTCGTCTGATCGGTGGTGGTGAACGTGGACATCCTGTCGACATTACATGCGCGTACATAGTTCGCCCTAGAAGCCGGGGGTGCACGTGAACGTTGGGCCGAACGACAAAGGGTGCACAAACGAGTGTTGATTTGTGAGAATTATTGGGGGCGCAATGCGTGAAGGCAATGGGCCAAACCGAATAGATTGTGAGGGGAACACTCCATCATGTTAAAAGTTAAAATTATTGGGGTAAGCCAACATTGGAGGACTTGCCTTATCAAAAGTATACAAAACAACACCCCTGGGTGCACAAGAATATTCTGCGGACAACTAAGGGTGCAACTCAACACTTTGTAGAGCGACAAAGGGAATATGCGAATGGCATTGATGAGCATTCTGTGGAACGACAAATATCGACTTCGTTTGAACAGCATTGTTTGCAGATCCCATCGGCCTGGCGACATGTTCACGAATAGTTCACGTCACAAAGGCAACATGTGCATGACTGTACGAAAACGCTGAGGAAGTGTGTGGAGTGCCCGAACAAGCAAACAGCACATGTTTGACTGTCTGCGAAATGCTGCCCGAATTAGCAAACAGTCCATGTTTGACCGTTTACGAAATTCGTCGAATGCAGTCAGAATCGTACAAAAGTGGATATTCCCATGCTTCCGGAGGTTCAGTGCTGAACTTGGAAATATAACATCATTTCTTGAGCTACGCTCGCTCTGCTCGGGGCCGCGGTGGCTCAGTCGGTAGGGTGCCAGACTCTTGATCACAAGATGGTGGGTTCACATCCCGCAACCGGCCGAGTACCCAGTCCACCCGCGACCATCGGCGTGAGAGGCTGGCGACGCTATATCACCTTTCAGTTGAATGCGTCGTAAAATAACCCAAGGTTCTTCTTCTCGCGAGAAAACACTCCCAGAAAAGCAACGGCAAATGCACTGATTCGGTTCTCATTCTCCGGAGCCTGTGACATCAAACATCAAACTAAACGTTGTTATCAGCAAGTGCATCATATTTATTACACGAGATGATCCAGACTGCGAAATATCTACTGCGCATAGTGAGCGCATCATTATACGGCGACTGGCATGACTCACGAAGAGCAGTGGCCATGCTAACACTGAGTGGTTCATCTTTTCATACACATGGTCCATCAGGACCAGCAAGCTCGTCTACAACGCATTTTCCTCCACAGCGGGTGTTAGACCGGCCTTGGCTGGAGTCGTGGGTAGGTGCTTCCATTCTTTTATGGGCGCCCGTGCACCTCTGCAGTCTGTTCAGCACCCCTGAAGTTTGGCATAGAAAGATGTGGGAAAGCACCCGTGAATGCGTTCACGAGCTGTTGGAATCAATGGAAAGGCACCCCTAAAGGTGCATGCAAATATCCTCAAATAGTTTGAACGCGCTAGATGGAGCTCTAATCTACCTAGTCAACTACACAAATGTTGCGCTGGCAACACGTAAGCTATGCGTGAAAAGAAATCATTGAAGTAGGACAGCAGTGGTATGGTGGCGAGAAAACACTCACGTTCATAGATACTGATCAATGTATGGGTCCAAAATGACCCTGCAGTTGGCGCGCACTTAAACCCAAATGCTCAATCAATATTGATAAATGTGCGACCAGTGCGAGCAAAGAATTAATTAGTGAGACATCAGTATCGCTGTGCTCGCATGTTCGCCGTACTGGCGTGGGACTCCTTACTTGTTGTGGTGGTTGTTGTTAAGTACAACGTCATCCTTCAGCCACGTGATGCGAGGCGGCGGGTATGCCTCTATCAGGCACTCCAGGTCCATGTCATACTGCAGCGCCTGTAATAATGTACGGTATGATTCTTACTGCAACGCCTGTAACAAAGCACAGTGTATATAATAGTACAGCGCCTGTAACAAAGCACGGTACATAATATACTGCAGCACCAGTAACAAAGCACGGGACATATCATCCTGCAGAGTCTGGAACAAAGCACGGTATATACCGTACTGCAACGCCTGTAATAAAACATGGTATGTATCGTACTGCACTGCCTGTAATAAAGTACGGTACATATTATCCTACAGCGCCTGGAACAAGGTACGGTGTATATCATACTGCATTGCCTACAACAAAGCACGGCATATACCATACTGCAGCGTCTGTAAAAAGCGCGGTACTATAGCGACTGTGACAAAACATGTAGCATACTGCAGCACCTACAACAAAACACAGAATATTATGCTGATCATCTGTAGCAACACGATAAATATCATACTACAGTACTTGCAGCAGAGCATGATATGCCATACTACAGCTCTATGGTTATTTGTTTCGTCTGGATCCTCAGCAACACTTCCTGAAGCATTCACAGTTAATTTCAACTCGGCAGATGTGAGACGCTCATTAGTCATGTAGTTCAGAAATGCAGACATAAATCGGATTATTTTCAAAACGTGACTTAAGATTCACAAACATTGGGTTAGGGGCGGGGATGGCCGAGTGGCTAAGGTGTCGGGCTATGGGTACCAAAGGCCCCGGGTTCGACACTGGCGCCGCTCAAGACATTTCCCAATCTAGCGGCCCAACGGCGTAATAGTGTGGGCGGCGCCATTAGCCGTGAATGTGCATAAAGTGCGTCGTGAACCACCCAATAAACAAACAAACATTGCGTTAGTACTTGCAACCAAACTACGTTCACAAATCGGTTGAGTCCATCGAGTGGGCTCGGTAAATGCCCTCGGCTGTGAGATTCGAGCCCACAATTTTGCAATCAAGAGTCAGACGCTCTACCAACTGAGCTACCGAGGCCCGACAAAAGAAATCGCGGAGCTTAGCACACAACAATGCACCCATGCTGAACTTAGCACACATAACATCACCATAGCGGAGCTTAGCACACAGCACTGCCGCACGGTGGAGCTAAGCGCAAAGCACTGCACCATAGCGGAGTTTCAGCAAAGCCGGTAACTAATCGTTCCCGAACGGATTAAATGCAGTCGACCAAACAAATCGCTGGACCATCTGGGAGCTGCCAAGGCCTAGGTCCCAGACCGATCTGGTCCCTAAGGATAGTCCAACATGAGTCGATGGTGTGGTATTTATGAAGCACAAGTACCCCGCACTTATGAAGGATCCCACAAGTCTACCAGGTGTGTTAGTAGCGTCACGGCCCCAGATGGTGTGGTGGGAGCTCACAATCTTTCACACTGGTGGCATGCTGGCTCTAGCATAAGAAGTCTGGGCTCTTCAGGGGGCGAGCCAATGCCAAGCATGGGCGGATGCACGGGCCACTTGGGTCATGCACCCCCACATAAATGTGGCGCTCCCCTGGCTGGAAAAGGCCATGAAAACTCGAACACACCTGATGAACCTTGGGCCTAGGCACGGTGATGACGGGCGGAAATTCCACCTCCACGGCCACATTGCGCTTGGAGGTGTTGACTCCGTTGCTGGCAACGCAGTAGTAGATCCCGCGATCTTCTTTCTTGATGTTGTGGATGATCAAGAGGTTTCCTCTGAAGCACACAAAAATAATGCGTCATTGCGATGAAGGGCTCGACACCAAACACAACTAGCCTCTGCTCAACACCAGAGACATAGATATTTTCCAAGTTATGAGCGCAGAAGTGAAGGAGTTAGTTAGGTAGCTCATTAGCTGCAGCTAGTAGCTTTAGGACGCATCGATTTCATTGAATATGTAGCGCCCAACATAAATGAATGAAACGATGCGCCTGCTAAGACAGATTCAATCGAAAACAACGCCGAGCTGAAATCACAACTCATGTATGAGTAGGAACCAGATCGGTGGCGGTCCATACATTGTGTGGTTGCTGATCTACGGCAGTTATAACAGCAATGTGGTGGTGGATTGGAGCTTAGGGGCGCGTCGACATCCAGGGTCATTTTGCGCCCATAACTGTATTATACTCAATCTACGGTGCTACTATCATGGCTTATTAATATTCACGGGTGGGAGTACATGACATCTAGGCGAGCGTGTCGAAGGAAGGTAAAATATCCCCAGACGCCACGACATCAGAGTCGCTCCCAATTAGCATACGTAAAGAAGTGTCGGCGTTCAGCAGTCCTAAAATCTGGCGTCCTAGTGGTTCTAACATTGTACAGCCTACTAACACAGTACATGGTACACAGGGAGCGGATTAGAACAGCGTGGGCATAGAGGTCGGTCATCACCAGTCAGCATGTAACTGTGTGTTCCAAAGGTATGACCTATTCTCAATCGGCAGAGTACTACCTCTTCCTGTCGTTTGGTTCGGTGCGAGGGTTGCCACTTTCCTAATGTCGGTTTTATAACCCTGGGCTTAGTACACTTCGAGTTCCAAGCTCGTTGCTATTCTGACCGTATATGACAGTATAGTAGGGTATAGGTCCCTTGGAGGGAGCCGTAGATGGACCACACGGCCATTGTTGATGGCGTTTTTGGCGGTTATGTCAGCAGCTTCATTTCCCGCGAGTCCGACATGGGTAGGAATCCAACAGAAAATAATATTTCTTCCGATGTCACGTAGGGATTTCACGAGTTTGATTATCCTACGAACAAGCCGGTTATCCTGGTTAAAAGTTGTTAATGCGAGGAGACTGCTCAAGGAGTCTGTGAAAACCACGTGCTTTGTGGACCGGTCTTCCTGTATAAAATAGAGGGCTTGGAGAATCGGATACAATTCGGCGGTAAAAATAAATGCTTGCGTTGTTAAACAGAAAGATCTTACACTGTGTCGACTGACGTAGGCACATCCAACACCAAATACTGACTTTAAACCGTCTGTGTAGATTCGCGAGAAGTCGTGATATTCATGAATTTTTTTCCAAAGCCAGTATTCGGAGTTCTCCGGGTGTACATGTCCTTTCCTTGAGCACGATAAAGTCACATCAGTTTGCACTGGGACAGCGTGCCATGGAGGAGTGCTCGACGTAGTAACACGTGCTAAACAACGCGGCCTGATATTGCAGTCACGAAAGATCGAAGCCATGCGGATAGAAAACGGTAATCCACCCTGATGGGCCCTGCGACATGTTCCTGATGTTCTCGAGAATATTCACGGATAGGCTGGATGATTCCGGTTTTGAGCAACATTGCACGCGTATCTCGCGCCCAATAACTTACGGCGCAACGCAAAAGGTGGTTCGTCTATTTCTGCCATTACACATTGAGCCGGTGAGGTGCGAAGGGCTCCAGTAGCGATAGGAAGAGCTGAATTATGGATGACATCAAGACAACGCTTGGAGGTGACACACGCTCCGTCATAAATAAAACATCCATAGTCAAGTTTAAAGCGCACGAGAGATCGACACATAAGAAGTAAGACATGTCAGTCTGCCCCATACGAACACCTGGAGACGGTTTTCATAACTTGCAGTCTTTTTGCGCATTTCTGCGCAAGATCGTTGATATGGGTTCTATATGTAAGTCGACGGTCAATACACACACCTAAAAATTTCGCAGCCGGTTTGAAAGGAATGCGGTTCCCATTCATCATAATCACCGGATCCGTGCAAGAACATTTGCGGCAGAAGTGAACAGCAACGGTTTTAGATGTTGACATGGCGAAGCCCGTTTCGTTACACCAATTCTGCACCTTCCGGACAGTCAGTTGGAGTTGTCTCTCTACCGCGCGTACAGTACACGAAGAACACCAAACGGCAAAATCATCCACGAATAGTGCTTTTCCTATGGAAGCTCGTAGTGAGGAGCCCACGTCGTTGATGGCAATGGCGAACAATGCGACACTCAACACACTTCCCTGCGGAACTCCGTCCACTTGCTGGAATGTGCCAGAGAGGAAACCTCCTACTCTGACACGAAAAGTTCTGGAAGCTAAAAACATCGTAAAGAAAAACCCCATAGGGCCTCTGATGCCCATGAAGTGCAATTTCATGACAATACCATGTCGCCACGCAGTATCGTATGCTCCGTCAATATCGAAAAATATCGCAGCTGTGTGGCATTTCTTCCTAAAACTAGAGCGCACAACATAGTTGAGTGTCAAAACATGGTCAAAAGTGTTGCGATGTTTTCGGAAACCACTCTGTATCACAGAGAGGAGATTGTTACGTTCTAGAAACCACATTAATCGGACATTCACCATTTTTTCGAATGCCTTACATAAGGAACAAGTGAACGAGATTGGGCGATAATGCAATGGGTCTGTACCGGTTTTATTTGGCTTGCGTATGGGCACCACTATTGCTTCCCGCCAGGAAGGCGGAAATGTGCCCCTTGTCCATATGTCATTTAGCGCATTCAGGAGAATATCTAAGGCTGTGGTAGATGCTTAATAATATCATTATGCATTGTATCCGGACCCTCTGCAACGCTCCTCAGAGTGCTGATTGTTGCAGTCAGTTCTGAAATAGAAAATGGATTGTTGTATTCTAGGTGATCTGTGGTTGAAAAGTCGAGGGGCGTGCTTCGCATTAAGCCTTGTAGGTCGAGAAACGGAAACTAATACTATTTTTCGAGCGTGCTGACAACGTTCGTCCCATCTCGTCCGCTACTTCTTCCGGGTCAAGGATATCCCGGCCGGCAACGTGTAGAGTGGGAAGTGGGTGTGGAGTATACTTCACAGAAAAGCGCTTAATGCGGGACCATACAGATGACAGTGAGGTGGATCGACTAAATGTGTTCACGTAGGCTTTCCATGAGTCTCGTTTCGCTTCAGCGATAGTACGCCTAGCGAATGCCCGTGCTTTGCGGAAAGCTATTGAATTCACCGTACAACTATTTCTATTAAAGGTGCGAAAAGCCTTCTTCCTGGCACGCAACGCCTCCCGGCACTTTTCCGACCACCACGGAACGGGTACTCGAACTGAAGTTCCCGAAGAACGAGGGATGTGCCGCTGAGCGCTCTGCACAGTTGCCGTCGTGAATGCCTCCACCGAAACACCGGGTTCACTGGAGTAGTCTCCGAGTCTACTCTCAAGACTTGTTTGGAACGCATCCCAATCGGCCCGGTTAAATATCCACTTGGAAGGTCGTCGGCTTACGAAAACACGGTTAATAAAACAAGACCAAACAGGGAAATGGTCACTCTTATGTGGATCATCGTCCACGGAACATTCTAAAAAGGGTGCAAGTTCTGGACTGCAGAGGGTAAGATCCCGCACGGAGGTCTGCCCAGTTGGCAATGTAAAATGGGTTGACTTTCCTGTGCTAAGTACGCACAGTGGAAAATCTCGAACAAAACATTCGGCTGCACGTCCACGGCTCGTCGTGGTGGCTGAGCCCCAAAGAGGGTGGTGGGCGTTAAAATCGCCGCATACCATTACCGGTGGAGTGAGCAGCCCCACCATCTGGGAGAGCTCAGAAAGTGGGAACCTCTCGCCCGGCGGGAGATATACGCTACATATGGTAACGGCGTGGCGATTTATTTTCATACGGGCAGCGATGCACTGTATATTTGAAGATATAGATACTTGCTGGAATGGAACAGATTTGTGCACAGCAATAAGTACTCCTCCATGTGCTACAGTGTGAGGAGTAACATCCCTACGTAACACAGAGTAGTTGTTCAGGTGAAAACGTGCCTCAGGGGGAAGCTTAGTCTCTTGGAGACAAACTACTAATGGTACTCGCAATTGTAAAATGGTTCGGAGGTCGTTGAGGCTGGTTCTCAACCCTCTACAATTCCATTGGAGAATAAAACTCATACGTTAGATATATAAAGATGAAAGTTGTGAACCAAAAACGGGGGAAACGAGAGAGGGTTAAGTTTCCCCTGTTCCCGCCCTCAAATCCGGAGGTAACCCGCGAGCTTCGGGCCCAAGGGACTGAGTCATCGGGCGGGAACGTGGTGAGCCCTCCCCCGGTGGAGAGCTCGATGGTGGGAGTCCTCGCTCTTGAGGCCCCAGCCGGGGAGGGGGTGGAGGAGGACCCATTTGATTGATGGACGGAGCCGATCCCTCTATTCGCCGTCGTGGCGATGGGGTTGCCGGCCTTCGCGGTGCAGCCGCCTCGGCTCCTTGGCGGCTCTTCTCGCGGGCCCTTTCCATCTCAGCGAGCCGCGCTCGTTTCGCCTCGAGGGCGCGTCTCTCAACCTCCTGGTAGTGTAGATTAATATCCGGAATTTTTACTGGTCGTTGGTTGTGTTGGGGCGGCGTTGCAGGTGCGGACGTGGAACACGAGGGTGGGGAGAGGCCTGAATCACGGGAAGGGGAGAAGGGTCAGGTAGGGAGGAGGTGGAGAGGCTGGCTTTGGATGCGGTAGTGGTGCGTGCGGGAAGCGAGGGTGGATTGGAGGGCGGATGGGAAATGGGAGGTGGAGATTTCGAGGGAGATGGAGAGGGGCTGGGACTGGGCCGAGAGGACCGAGGAGGCCTCTTTTAACGATGGAACAGCGTCCACGCCCCATCCTCGGGCGTTGGTCGGGATGGGGTCTCTGGTGGTCGGACGGCAGTACTTGTGGACGGTGGAACCTCTGTCGCATCAGTGTGGAATTGGCCTCGCTGGCCTTGGTTCATTTGCGCCGCAGGAAGCACTCCAAAAGAGCGAAGAAGGGCAGTTAATTGTGTGACCAACTCAGATGCTCTGTCGGGCTGTGGGTGCTGTGAAGAATACATGTTACTTTTAACTTTGGATGCGTAAGATATTCTTGGATGGGTCTGTTCATAATGATAAAGTCATAAAGTCATAAAGTCATAAAGTGTTAAGGCTTAATAAGGGCCACAAGGGCCCATCTGGGTCAAGCCTGTCTAGAAGATATTAGAAAGTACATGTTCACACCTATCAATTCCAAACCCATGCAATCCCTCCACCTGTGCCACCACAGCCAATCTCATCAGTATGACATCGCAAAGGAAGTTGCCAAATCCACTGCTAGGTACACCCCATATAGTACAACATAATACTAGCATAATGTTATACCCTATATAGCTAGTGAAAATACTCAATATCCCATGCATCACAAGTTAGAATTCAAAAACAACATTTTCCTGTCTAAAAAATTTATCCACCCTACTTTTAAAGACATTCAATGAGGGACTCCCCACTGCATCAGCAGGCAGCCTATTCCATTGGTCAACAACCCTTTGACTGAAGACCTGTTGTCGTTTAACTGTCCTGCACCTCATTTTGTCTAACCTGAATTGATGACCCCTATGGGATACTCTAAACTGCAGAGCATCATTCAAATTGACCTGATCTAGCCCTCTAACAATTTTGTACATTTCAATCATGTCTCCCCTTAATCTCCTATACTTGAGTGAGTACATATCTAATGCATTAAGCCTTTCTCCATATTCTAAGTTACTTAATCCACTGACGAGTCTAGTGGCTTTGCGCTGGACTCTTTCTAACATATCTATATCCTTTTCTAGGTAGGGGCTCCATGCTTGTACAGAGTACTCCAAGTGGGGCCGCACATATGATCTCTTGCTTCGCGAAACGATACTTTTTGCGTGTGTTTGATGTAAATTATCTCTTTCTCTCTTATGTAAGTTGGGCAAGTTCAGTCGAAAGAAGTGTGTGGGTCCTGACCTGCGCTACAATTCGCACAAAAGGGTGTCTCCGAGGTGCAATTTTCGCTATGTGTTCGTACGACGCACAGCTGGCACATGCAGGGAGATTTCGGCAGAATTTGTTGGTATGGCCGAACTTTTGGCACTTGAAACACGTCATGGAATTCGGGAGAAACACACGGACTTTTACGCGGACGTAACCTACACGAATTTCAGGCGGAATATCTGTGTTACTGAATGTTAATATTACGTTGTTTGTTGTGATCATTTCAGAGCCCCTCCTTGCTTTCATCTTCCTTGCCTCAGTCACTCCAAACTCCGACAGACCGTCTACAATATCGTCCTCCGGCACTTCCCTCAAGTCGAGGCAGTTGATGATGCCTCGCGAAGTATTTTTTATTTTGTGAGGTTCAATGGTGATCGGAATAATCTCGTCTGACCTACTGTGATTTTTTCCGGGCGCTGTATCTAAATTCCGACACTTCCAATGCGCTCTTCGCCTCTCCTGCCCGTGCAAATTCTACCTCTAGGGCGCCATCCTTTAATTTTTCACACCGTACAATTTTCCCAAACCTATCACATCCGTCTCGCCTCTGAAATGGTGATAACGAGGGGAGGGGCCTGATTTTACCTCGAAAGATAAGTACGCGTGGGGCAGATGAACTCTTTGTCTGGTCTCTTCGAGAGGGACCAGGAATGTTTTTTGTTGTTGTCGGTGCCATGCGCTGTTCTTGGTTTCGGTTCCTCGGGCGCCCCACCCCTAAGGGACCCTACTGGGGGGAACGCCTGGGTCCCGCCAACAGGAGGTCGCCAGGCGCCCGAGGAGCTATACGGGGCAGGCGGCGCCTTCGCCCGGCCGGGAGAGAGAGACTCACCACCCTGACCAGGATCCAGCGCCGCCTACCCCTTGACCCCGGCCGGCCGGGCCGGCAGGCACTGGAAACCCCAGGCCCCAGCCCGAGGCGACCTGCCACTTGACCCGCGTGAAGCCCCACGGGCCCGCCCGCCCTTCCGGGATATCGGGACCAAAGAGTTGGTCCCCCGTCACAACTAGCACCGTGCGACGGGGGACCTCAACCTCCACGACTCCGTCAACCCCGGGAGACGGGCCGAGGAGGCGCGGCTACCCCGATATAACTGAGCTGGTGGGCAGGGCCGGGGAAGTTGTCCTGCCTGCTCATAGTATGGATAGTTGGTGTTGCAGGATCACGTGAAGGACATGGATGTTGGAATGACATGGGAATTGGAATGGGAGCGTATGGATGGAAGGACGAGTGAGGAACTCCTGGTCTCACCCCTCGCGGTATGATGGTCGCCGGGTCATTGGGGCACTCAATCCCCTCCACCGCGTAAAGGTGGTGCCTCATCGGGGGGAGGGGAGGCCGCTGCGTGCTGCTTGCTCACTTTCCGTGACATTCGGAGAAAGATTGCATGGCACATGCGCTTGCTGAAACCTGGCATGTCGATTATTTATTCAATTTTTCAAGTGTCCTGGAGATATTGACAAATCACGATCAGGGGCGCAGCCGTGAGCATCGCCATCGCTGGAGCCCTGGAGTCCGGACCCCCCCCCCGATGAATTTGGATTTGGATTTGCTTGTGATGTTTCTTTTTGTAGGCAGACAAGGCGCACCGTAACGATCACCAGTGATCTCAGCTTTTGCTAGTGGTTCAGGTAGGTCACACGCAGACGGCCATCGTCCTATCGCTCTAGCTTGGAAATCGCTTCCAGATATCTACGGTTGGACTCACCTGGAAATCGTTCACGATGGCACCCTTGAGCGGAGCCAAAAGAGTCACTGATGGCCACTGATGGTCATCAAATGGGTCACTGATGAGGCTGCCGCAATCCACTACTTGGGTAGTGTCGGCTGCCCCAAAATGGTCACTGATGGTCACTGATGGTCATCAAATGGGTCACTGATGGGGCTGCAGCCACCCACCACTTGGGCAGTGTCGGCTGCCCCAAAAGGGCCACTTATGGAGCTGTAGCCACCCACCACCTGGACAGTGTCGGCCGATTTTCTCAACCCAAAAAGAGCAATGCAACAAATGATATTAGCCTAAAATTTTACGTTGCTAGGACAAAAATTTGATGGGCAGGGAAGGACGCTGTAAAGGTTGCCGCCTACTAATGTGGTAGAAGCAAAAACAAACGTGATTGGTGTACCCAAAATTGTATTCCATTACGCACATTCTATGGCCAAGCGGGGACGGTCGAAGACAGCCAGCCGCTTTTGATGTGATTTTGGACTGGAGAGCCCTCCGCCACCAAAAAAGAAATGAATAAAATATTGCCAATCAAAATGAAGTCGGGTTTCGATACCTCGGGCCTAAGTATAGGCTTAAGAAAACACTAGCCCTGTAAAATGTTCTCAATTATCCCGCACATCGGGAATGAAGGTCAGCATTGCCCAGAATCAAGTCATTTGAGGACAGGGCCCATTGGTCTCTCCCTGGATCCGTCACTGATCCCGGCTTCGCCTCCTGTCACCAGAGAAGTTTTCTGCTCTCCGGGCCAGATAAATCAAATAGCCCCATCGCGTGCGCCAGTGCTACGGCCGGGAAGCAGAAAGTATGCGCGTGGCCTTCCCGCAAGATTGGTGCGTGCAGAAACGGATTACAAGAATGAGAAGGATTCAAGCTATGTTTTGCAGCTCCACTTATATGCTTACGTTCGAATACTTTCAAAATGTTACCAAGTTATCGCCAACATTGTCCTCTATCAAATATATTGGGTCCCCATGCTGTCTCCCGCTACCTATCTCCAAGAGCGCAACCAGAGGGAGCCTCTTCCACTAACAATCTCCAGAGGCGAAGCCAGGGGCGTTCCCTCGTAGCATCTAAAATGCTACGATCAAACAAGTTTTAGATGTTCACCACGAAAAATGCTAAATTATCGGCACGCTTCGGGCCAGATGCTTCTTTTTTCTCATACTTGTTTTTGTTTAGGGAAATATTGGCTGAGCCACTGACCATCTAATGCGCAACATCGTTCCTCAATGGCCGATGTCCCATATCTGGAGGTTTCGCATACGCAGATCGGCGAGTGGCGAGCGTCCGATTCCTTAAGAGCCCTCCCGTTCCCCACACTGCATTCGCCCCTCATAATACACCCGAGTGTCCATGAATTCTGCTCAAAGTTGTATAATTTGATTTTCGCTTGGCCGTTTTGCCTTCGGAATATGGCGGCCGATGGCCGTCTCCTATCTGTGGATGTTTTGCACTTCCACCGCCAGGTGGTTGCGATGTTCCCGCCACAGTTGTGGGTTTCCGACTCATGTATCTGTGATCCACAGTTTGGTGTACACTGCATTAGTTGCGCTTCAACTGCGAAATGTTAGTTTGTGTGTATACCGGAAGATGGCGCTGCCGGTGGGCAGCAATGCGTTGTTGTCTCTTCGCCAGGTGATCTCCGGCACCGGGAAACCGGTGGCGTAGCAGGAGAGGACGACCCTCTCCTTCTCGGAAGCGATCACTGATCTGGAGCGGACATGGAAAAAGCGAGTGACGCAAATGCGCAGGCAAGAATCGACACATAACTCAATACACATCAAACAGCTAAAGTGAATCTTCTGGCTCCATGATAAGGTTTCCATGTGTTCAAAGACCCGTAACCATATCGGTTACCAGTCACATACAAGTGCCTGGTGCATGTTAGTGCGACGAGACGCAGAACGTGCTGACGGCGAAGGCGAAACATTTGAACGGGGTGCCGAAAGCATGGATGCCACTGAGTGTGCTCCAGAAATGATGCAGGCGACTTCAACAGAGATGACGCTCCCACTCGAGCCATCAGAGGCGACTCACCTGGTCGAGTTGTCAGAGATGATGGGCGGCAAGCGGACGCTGAGCCTGGACGTGCCGCTGACGGAGGTCTGCAGGTTAATCTGACACCGACACTCGTACGTGGCCTGGTCGGTCTCCTGGATATCGCTGATCTGTCGACAGGAGGCGCCACTGAGTCGGCTCTGATGTGTGGCCATGCATGCACGGAGTGAGTCTGAGCTCGCCTGGCAGTAGGAGCTTCACCGAGTCAGCGCCGACAGAGGTACCACTAACTCGCCAGTCGTCGTGTGTGTGAATATGCACTCGCTGAGTCGCTGACCTGCCAGCGGAAACTCCACTGAATCAGCCGACAGGTCCAGGAACTTGCGATTGTGTGACTTGTTGAGTTGTTTCCGCACGCTTATACTTGATTTGAGAACGACGTGCCAATGAGATAATAGGTGGCGGCACCATCTATGACACCAGACGGCGCCAATGCTAGGTGTCGCCACTAGATCTGTAGGCAGGTGGCGGCACTGGACGTACTAGTTCGAATGCAAATATATCGCCGAGTCGAGGCCCGTTCGTGCCAGCCTGTGACATCAGCGGCGTCGTGGCGACACTGGTCTGGCAATGTACTGCGACGTCGTGTTAGTCCACTGGCCCGTAAGTGGTGCCCCTGGTCCAAACTGCAGGACACACCACGTTGTGAGCTGACTGACCTGGAGACTGGCTGATCTGACCTGAGCAATACAAACTCACTTAACTTGAGTGTGAGCCGACATACACGTGGATATCGATGTAGCAGGGTATATACAGGGCGGCTGCCGGGCCAACTTCTGAAGATTTGGGCCTTCACTTTGCGGAGTTACATGGAAGCACATGGCGTCGTACGTCTCGAGCGGTACCAGCCTTGGAACCTCGCCTGCACGGCTGCCTTCAGGGTTTATGGCTGGAACTGATTAGTCTGGACATCAAGTTAACTTACCAGAAGTATGAGAAAACATCGCACACGATAAATGCGAACCGACTGACTGGGACGGTGTGTTGACTGACCTGGAGGGTGAGTGGACTGACACGGAGGGTGAGTTGACTGGCCAGCAGGGTGAGTGGACTGACCTGGACGGTGTGATGACTGATCTGCAGGGCGAGCTGACTGACCTGCAGGGTATATGTGGAGCTCTCCGGGTCGTGGCGCAGTGCGAATCGGCTCTCCCGCGCCAGCAGAATCGAGTTGGTGGAGATGAGCACATCTTTGCTCTTCCGGTCTTTGGTAATTGCCTTCTTGATCCACATGACGGGGAAGTTGCCGGCGAACTGTGGACAGGACAGGTCGGAAGCTTGATCTGGGCATTCCCAACACTATAAACGATGCATGTCACTCAATCAGAAACACTCAGACTTCTACAGCGCAGCGTCGAACACTGATTGAAGTGCGGTTGACATGGCCAACTTGGTCTAATGGCATTATGAAAATGAAAGCGTTGTTCGACTTAATCCGACATTTAATATGACACAATTGACATATATTTGCTTTTTTATAATAAATTTAATCCGACTTCTTACTGGGGTGGCATTATGAACCAGGGCTTAGCAGAGCTTCTTGCGTGAACCCTAGCCCTGCCAAATGATCCATGGATCCCAGTTCAATGGTACAATTTTGACAGAAAGTTTAACGTGTCGTTAATGCACCGACACGACCGCCTGATAGCTCGTCCCCGACTTTATCGGGCCGACTGCCAACTGACGCTCCTAGCCGGGGCCTAAATGGGAGCGCGCGAAGCGACTCGAGCCATATTTTTCCAGGAAGGGGAGACGAATGCAGACCGACGCTCTAAACAACTGAGCTACCGGGGTGGCAAATATTTTGATTACATATCCACAGTAGACACAAAGTAAATTTCATAAAACGCAATGCATCATATGCTCAAGTTCACCAACCCATTTCAATGAGATTGAGGTCTGGAGTCCTTGAACAGAAATACGCAATTTTTCATCAATCGACAACTAGTGGGTGCTACACACAAAAGGACATATTGTGCGTGTGACCTCGGTCAGCTCTGGTAGCTGCAAGATCACGAGGCGAACAGGGTGGGACTTGGCGTGTTTGCCCGGCAGGCGGGTACAGAGAGCCGACACAGCTGCCCCATGCTGGATGTTCATCGAGAAGTAGACATTTTAGGTGAGGATTGTTAGTATGGGCTTGTACGTCGGTGGTATGGGCTGTCATGCCACTGGTATGGGCTGGTATGTCGCTGGTATAGGTTGATATGCCGCTAGTATGTCGCTAGTATTTATTGGTTGGTTGCCGCTGGTGTGAGCTGGAATGTCGCTGATATAGGCTGGTATGATGTTATGAGTCGGTATGCCGCTGATGTAGGCTATTATACCGCTGGTATAGGCTGGTATGCCGCTGGTATGTCGCTGGTATGAGCTTGTATGTCGCTGGTATGAGTTTGTATGTCGCTGGTATGAGTTTGTATGTCGCTGGTATGAGTTTGTATGCCGCTGGTATTGGCTGGTATGTCATTGTTATGGCTTGGTATGCCGCTAATATGGGCTAGTATGTCGCTGGTATGGGCTACCGATGATTTCGGGTTGCGCCGTCTCTGAATGTTATGTAAATAAAGGTACATTTTCAGGGCTTCTCTCATATGCATGGGACCCCATCCTACAGGACCACTTGGCTGGTGTAGGTGGTGGTCCAATCTACCGACCCATATATTGGCCAAGGAGCGAGGACTGGATCGAGCTGTATGTGTGGGATCTGCCTTCACCACCCAGCCACTCTATTTACATCCAACAAGCAAGGAATGTTCAGCCTCCATGGACTGCACATACATAGAACATGCAGGTGACAGCCTAAACTCATCTACCAGCTGCCATTCATCACCATTCACCCCCCCCAAGAAGAAAAAAACAACCACTCACCAAATTCGAACCCATGTCGCCACGGAAGTAACTTCCCGAACCATATGTTGGGCGAACAGAACAAGAACAGAAGAACATTGGGTTCTTTAAAGACGCATTCAACCGCTAGGTCACATAGCGCCGCCAACCTCTCACGCCGATGGGTTGCGAGTAGACTCGGCAATGCCGCCAGTTGCAAGATTCGAACCCACAATCTCGCGATGAAGAGTCCTATACTCTTCCGACTGAGCTACTGCGTCCCCCAGAATGAGCGAGTAGTGAAGCAATTGTCCTACCTGTACGGAGCACTTGAGCTCCGCCGTGCCTCCGATATTGGCCACCACATCCGGGCTGATGTGCGAGATCGATGGATTCCTCTGCGCCGAGACTGAAACGAGCGGCACACTAGCGTCAAAGTCGACTCTACGTGATGTAAGAGTTAATCAAGGGCACAAGGCTACGGTGTCGCACAAATATAAAGCCAGTTCGTGATTGTTTGCATCAGCTAATCTGGTAATTACAGATGGAAACAACAAACATCAGGTCGGCCCACTGCCGCGCTACTTCTCACTTGGCTTATGTATCCTTTGTTCAATTTCCGTCACACATTTGAGAGCGCCATGGCTTTAGAGTGTATTATTTGCCTGTGTATGTATGCATATATGAGTGTGTGTGTGTGTATGTGTGCGGGTGCTTGTTAATGTGACACGATTCTTTTGGCATGATTGTGTCGGGACGTCTGGTTGGAGTAGCATATATTTTAGCGGATAAAGGATTTGATTCGTTGACATTAATTAGCACACGGTTCAGTACCAGGCGCGGGCACGCTTTGATGGTGGAGGCGCTGGACCATTTTGTATCAGCTTCCTTATGGTGTGCCTACCTGGCGGTATTTGCTTAGCTTAACAGGGAAGCTTCACAATACGTCTATATACGCAGTCCCAGATCAACAATATTTTGGAGTTATCACTCCCCGACAATGAACTTCTGGTCCTCGTCGGTCCTCATATCCTCCCAGATCCATGGGGAAACTTGGACGCACCACTCTTGCCTGGATTGGATCTCCGAGCAAGAGTGGTTGCCGGTGCGGCATCGGTAGGCCAGATCAAAAACGCAGTCAATGGATGGAGTGACTAGCTCTGGGGCAGGATGCTTGTCTCCTTACCGAAAGGTTGTTGTTTCGAGTCTCACCTGCCGCCATGTTTCTCCCGCAAGTAATCGACGCGAGAGGCTGGCGATACTTCATGACCAAAGCAGTCGGTGCAACATAAAAAAACACTACGCAACCAAAAGCCAACGGAAAACATGGAGGATACTCGCCCACTACGGTCCGCGTTGCTTTCTTTTTCCATTACCATTAATTCGGCCCACTAAACCCACCGTTATCAAGTAGCGACTACTCCATCGATGGGTTGTCATTCCCTGGAAAAGACAAATAGGCCTCCAGGCATTCCGGCGGCAATATCTGAACACATCGTATTGAGTGCTGTCATTCGGGCGCCGTGGGTGTGCTCTCATGAACAGTAGTATACACCTTCAGCAAAGGTGAGTCCAACGACGCATCTAACTCCAAGTACGAGTTCCGAGACGGTTTCGTCTGGATGGCTGGATAACGTGACAGGACAGTGATGGCGAACTCGGCTTCTCGGGTGTCGCTTACGAACAGACGGAAATGGCGCAGTCGTGCCTGGCTTCGCCGCAAGAACACCTGTACACCAATCGCCGGAGTGCGTGAAATCTGTTGATAAATCGTCTGGTGTCTGGCGGCGCCGGCCGTCCCCACTACCCCGCCGCGTCGCCCGGAACTGAGCACGATTTGTCAGCACCGTGGCGATAGTGCGGCCCGAGCGTCGCTCCAACGTGCCATTTATCGCGCATCAGATCGCCCCACGCCGATGAAGAGCCTGCCAGGTGCTGACCGCGGCGCAGCTGCCGCGCAACTGCCGCATCGTTGACAAAGCCGACACGCTGGCTGCCGCCGGCGTTGACAAACCGGCGGCTGTCGCCGTCGGTGGCTGCGCGCGCGGATCCGTCGAGGGGGCGGGCCGGTCGCAGGCTGGCCTTCAATCGCCGGCCGGCACCCTTTGAAGTGGCGGCGTTATTAGATCGTCACTGTGGCCGGCGACCTGCTGCGGTTTGGACGCGCCGCGGTCTCCTGTGATGCGCGTGAAAGCAGGCCCTGGGGCGCCTTTTGTCTGCCGCTCCCCGCCGCCAGAGGGTCCCGGAAATTATTAAAATATCAAAAACGCAGCCCTACGGAAGCGCTCTGTTGTGTACAGCGGCAGTGCAGCCGACCGAGCGGCGTGTGGGACCGATCCGGGGTCGCCACGCCGACCGGAAGGGAGCAGCTGTCTTATCTTACGGCACCAGCGCGGCAGAAATTCCACGCATCCGGAGACCACCCCCGCTGTGTTTGCCTTCGCGCCAGCCGCGCCACATTCCGGCCGCGCGAGGCGGCGAGTCCCAATCGGGCGAGGGGCGGGGTTCCATGCGCGCCTGGTTAGCGGCGCACCACATCCTGTCTTGTGATTCCCCCCCGAAGTGTAGCGTAGCTAAGCCCATGCGAAATGTTCCTCCGGCCTCCGACCGTCCCCTCCATGCTCCACCCTCGCACGGGTGCTGTGTAAAGTTAGCGTATCGGAACTGACAAGGTATTGAATTTCAGATGGGCAAGCCGCCCCGAATCATACACGTTTCGACGGAGCGTGAAATTGAATCTGACTGCCGTCGTCGGTAGACTAAAAGGAAAAAGGGAGGTTGACAGGATTGCGACGGAATCGCATGGGCTTAGCCACGCTACACTTAGGCGCTCAATGCTCTACGACATGCTGTAATTACTGAACACTCACCTGTGTGCATGCGTCGCTTCGCAACTTATGGGTTGTACACTATAAGCCTTGGCAGGTTTGAATTGGGATTGGACTTCCGCAATGAATCGAATCCGGATTACAAGGAGCGTTTCCATCAGCCCCTGTCAATGTTCATTGATAGCCGGGGACGTCATCTGGGCGCTGATTTGGGTTCAGCAGGTTATCACGCAGCAGGAAATTGTACTTTTCCGCGTACGTTCCTGACTAGCAAGTATACGTGAAAGGTATAAATTACACGTCATCTGAAAGCTTGTTTCATGGTATTTCGATAATCATGGTAGGCTTTCACATGAACGTGTTAGTTATTGTGTAAAATGGTATTATTTGGACTCATGCCATATCCATCGACACCATTAAGCTGGCCGAACGGCTCAACGTGGGTAGAGAAGTTGGTAGCGCATCAGTTTGTCAACTCGGAGGTAGCCGGTTCGAGGCTGGCGGCCGGCGGCTTCTTCTGCGCGTCGTGGGAAGTCTTTCTAATAAGCGACAGTGAATTAAATTCACTCAAATAAGTTCACATGGGACGATCTTTTCTTAAAGAGAAGGGAAATACCTATTCTGCAAGGCTGGGGTTCGGCTGCCTTAAATTGATGGTTGGGCACTTTTTCTAATCAGCCAGGCATATGAAGTACGTAACGCGTCACCGCTTATGACAGTGTGTAGGCCCACAGTCCCTTCCTGGCACGGGCGGCGGACCATTGGGGGTGGGACAGGAGACAGGTCCCCTGAATTTAATCATTTTGGCACTACGGCCGTGCGTCGCAGATATTGAGCTAAAACCAACGGTTGCCCTTCCGCCTCCCACCAGTACCCGCCGACCAACATTAGTCCCTGCTCCTCGAGGTGTGCATATAATGACAGTACATGATTATCAAGGTGACAAAACCAACAATTGTGCATGCTGCCGAACAGTCAAATGACTGGACCCGCGCTGGAGTCAGAACGATGCCAGTTCTAAGCTCGGCTCCACGCCTCTCACGACACCCGGCGAACACACGCCACCAGGACTTCGACAAGCATCGCCTTGACAGGAGCAGACGTTGGCTAAAATATTTCGGTGACAATCCCGAACTTTCTGGAGTGCCGGCGCAAAATAATACAAATCATGCTTTTCGTACCATGAAGGCTCTATTTAGATTCGGCAACAACTTTGTGCAACCCGTAAGCGCTAAGATGGATTTTAGATGCCGCATAATGATTTCGGTTCGATTATCATGCATTGCCAAAGGCTTAACGCGGAGCTTGGCAAGGTTGGGGAAGCATCTCCGTCCATCCCCCACCGTGGCTTTGCCCATATTCGCACCCCGTTATTCGGCATTTTCAGTCGAAATAAATCGACTGCGTCACTGACGCCATGTGAATGAAACTTCTCTCATGCATGCAATAATGCAGTGGCAACAGCAATTTTAATGGCAGACCAGCTCGGAAGCAACTTTAATAACAGCTCAATTTGTGGGTGGAATGGAAAATTACCACGTAATGCCATATATGTTTTAGCTAAATGTGTTCTATTTTTAGCTACAGGAAATATTTTCATTTTAGAATCTGATTTCATTATTCGCGTCGTATAACCTGAAACATCACGCATTTTGCAGTACAGCGCGACATAAATACGGCACCACAAGTTGTTTATCAGTCAGACTTTAATACGAGGAGCACACATCTGGGGAAGACGAGACGGCCAAGATTGAGGAAGGTCCTCTCTCCCACTGCCGATTGTTTCTCGGTTGTGTACTCCGTGGTGGAGGCGAATTTGCATTTTGGGCGCATCGACTGCGCTCGTCATTTTGCGCACATGAATATATATATATATATATATATATATATATATATATATATATATATATATATATATATATTCCGGCGCCCAACAGAGTGCGTATTAAAACGATATATTGAGGAAGCACAACGCATGACATATATTGGGAGAAACAAACACATGAAGCAGAAAAAGAACCCTGGGTTCCTTTACGACGCAATTAACTGCTAGGACATATCGCGTCGCCAACTTCTCAAACCGATTGGTCGCGGGTGTACTCGGTAATTCCGCTGGTTGCGGGACTCGAACCCATAACCTTGCGGTCAAGAGTCCAACACGCTACCGACTGAGCCACCGCTGCTCCACCAAATTCGTGACATAAGAGGCTATCGGTAGCAGGTGCAGATAAGCCACGTTACTTAATAAGATTACATTGAGTCAGTACATTACAATACCTAACATTACAGTACGTACATATCTGGCACCTTATAAAATATGACGAACTGGCAAGAGTAGATGGAACATCCTCATCGTGACATCTGTGGCTGAGAACAACTCGACATGCATACATACACAGACTACTCACGAGCACCGCAGTAGGGCGATGAGTACGCGTAAACCTTCAGGCTACGCTCTACCGACTTCACAAACACAGGCACATATCAGTTCTTGAGGTTGACATACACTCGGTGCAACTGCAATACGCACGTCTAGTCTCGCGTAATATTTGTGTAAAAAGTCCTGATATGCAGCTATATGATCAACCATATCAAGCTATATGGTGATGGACCTATACATACGTCCAAAGAATGAAGGATTCAAACACTGATCTAAATGTGAAGCGTCGCCCAAGTGCGGCGCACACTTCGCAGCCACTGAGCAAACTACTCAGCTTTCCGCTGCTGCCGCTTTGCAAGCTTGGCGACGTTCGCCTTGTTGTTCACCAGCCCAAGACGAATAAATGTCCCGATCCTCGCAAAACACTTCATTATATTTTATATGTGGAATTGAATCTGGATTACGACACCTGGCGGGAACTTTCAATGACCTTTGGATCTCTGCTGAGAGTGTCGGGTTCTTGGGCATGGTGAACACAGAACGCTGCATCCATCTCTCTGAATGTTTGGAAGAATTCCTCGGTGGGAACCGTCAGGCCGCTAAGCCTTAGGAGGTGAGTCCAGAGCGCCTCTCGTGGTTCATCTTCGGCATACACAGATGGGCTCCCAGCGATCGGTCCGTTGGTTTCCTTCTGGCCATGGACCCGGCTACACATCATCCCCCACCCCACCGCCACGCTTAACATTTAAATATTCCTTCAATTCATATCATTATCTGATGTGATTTGAAGGAAGCTGATATTCATTTATATGGGAATTGGGTATCAGCTCCGCAAAATCGGAGCAAACTCAGCAGATCAGTAGTTCACGTTCATGTCATGATATCCAGAAAAAAGAAACTTCACCCAAAAAAATAATATTAATATCGTTCAAATAATTTTTTTTCTTCAAACACCATGAAAAAACACTAATTTTGATAATGATAGTAAGAGCTATCCCCCACGCCATAAAAATATCTTAAGTGTGAGGAAATGGGTTTTTTGGTGGCTAACCAACAACAATGATGTCAAATTACAAAAATATCCTAACTGAATCTAACCTAACCAACTGATGTTGGACCTCCTAAAACTTACTCATGTTCGGTCATCTAAAACCTACTGATATTGTATGCTGGATGTCGAACGTGTTCACCAGGGAAATGGTAAATCCATTTTACCTTAATTACACACTCGCACCAATTGTGCACCGTAGATTAATTCATCTAGTGACATGGAAACTCAGTTAATGGAAATATACATTTTGCATCCTAGGCTGAATCTGTTAGCATTACCCCACGCAGAAAGGACTGGTCATTATTCTGCTTTTTGTTTGTTTATTGGGGTTTAGGGACGCATCGACTGCAGTGGTCATGCAGCGCTCATTCATTATTCTGCTGCAATATCATGATGAAAAAAGGTTAATGATAACCATATATAAATATATGTATTCTTCTCTTTTTTTTGTATAAATAAACCTGGTTTTGGCTTTTCATGCATGACTGCCTATCCTGCCTTCTTCTCCTCTTTCACTACTCCCATGTAGCTTTGTTCTTCATTCAACACAGTTTATGGAAGAATATGTTTTGGATACTGGGAAGAAGTTGTTAGTAAGCTTCAAGAAGTCCAGTCCATACATTTGTCTAAAAATTGTCCGCTTTGGGGCTTCTTATATGCTAACACCAGGGATTTTTAATTTGGAGGATAGAATAGAAACAACACAATGCTTTTCCTGAAAAAGAGGCAGGCTAGGTTTGGGCCGAGGAAGGATTGTGGTGCTAATTCAACCAGCAGTGTTGCACATATGACATCAAAGATATTCAAGGGATGACTTTGGTTTGCATGTACTGTTCTTACATTTAACATTATCCTTCATTACCCATTACCCCACTCAAAGCAACACATTTCGCATTATTTCACTTACCAACTGAAAAGCATGCATTTGTGCTGGAACATAATGGTCATATCACCTTAATGCCATTGAGAAGCATGCGTTTACAGTTTTTTTTTCTTCTGGAAATGCCATCTCAACTAAAATGCAAATCTTCTTCTGCAGGTACAACTATAAAAAACCTCACACAACTCCAGTCTGGCCTCGTTTCAGAAGAGAATGTAAATTAGCTTCCAAAATTTCACCTTAAAAAATTATATTCATGAACAATTTCATCTGAAAACTGAGGAAGTTAAAGAAGTGCTTAACTTATCCCAACATCATTTCAGCTTTGCCTAGGCAAACATGTGCAAAACGTCACTTGTAAACACTCAAAACTGCAATAGCGAACCCTTAAATCATATCCCACACAGTACTGGTGAGAGTGGTCACATTTTACCCCATTAGTCAACTTTGCATTGTAAAGACATGTCAAGAATTCAAATATTAAATAAAAAACACAAACTTACCCTGAAAATATGGACCCAGACAGCACTGGTTAGGAGCAACATCCAACTTCGCTTCTCCAGCAATTAGGTAACAAGGGGAAAGTGGGGTATCCAGACGAGTTCTGTTTCCCAGAAGACCTACATTTGGAGGTTTTCTGCATCATGCTCATTATAAAGAAAATGGTGGATTTGTAAACAATGGACATTTCTATCCACAAATATGAAGGTCTGATTCAATTGTTACACCTATTCTTTATGTACGGAGCTTGCAAATTAGGGGAAGAAGGGGTTCTGAACACTTAAGGTGGCATGAAACAAATAGCTCTACTGCTGCTTTTGTATGGCTGGACCAATAATAGTACTGTGTTTACCAGACACCGAAATGAACAAGCTATCCATATTCAAACAGTATGTTCCTTCCAAAGAAAATCCTCTAACCACTTGCAATGAACACCTTCAAAACAGATAATTACTTTGTAGTGGTGTGCTGTATTGAACACAAAAAAGTTGCTCTGCAGAATTAACACATTGTAGCTGTTGTGGTACAAGCTATTGGTAGCTTGGGTGCTACATGACCAATGTAGTTGTTGCACCCTAAAGCCATAATAACTAACCAGGCTATTAATAGCCACTAAAATGCTAGTGTAATTGCAAACAAAAATGTTGAAAGTCATTCCTTATGGTTTCCTTAAGCCTTAAGCTCCTGGAAGCCTAAAATGGCACCTGTGAACTTCACTAGCCTCATACACAAAAAAAAATGGTATAACTATGCAATCAGACCTTCATATTTCGGAAGAAACAGGTCCATCATTTACGAATGCCATCATCTTTCTGTTGTTTATGTGCTGGACATGATGTGGGAGACATCCAAAGGTAGGTGTTCAGGAAACCGAATGTGTTCAGATACACTCTTTCCATTCTCTGGTGCCATTTACAGGCTTTTGAGAGTAGTCAGCTTAAGAAAACTGCAAGGAAGTGACCTCTGATATTTTTTGCAATTACACCATTATTTTTAGCTAATAATTGGTACCACAACAGCTACAGTGAAGTAATCCTGCACAACCACTTCATGTTCGAAGTGGTTGTGCAGGATTACTTCAAGGATGCTGTGCAGGATTACTTTCAAGTGGTGAAGAAAATGGCACCACACTACAGAACAATTATATGTTTTAAAGTAGCTCTACGCGAGTGGTTAGATGGTTTTGGTAGAGAGAACCATGTGAAGATAGATACCTTGTTCATTTTTTTTAATTCAGGAAACAGTATAATTTCTGGTTTAGCCGCACAAAATCAGCAGTAGAGCAATTTGTTGCATGCATGAAGTGTTTGGAAATCCCCTCTTACCCTATTACCATTACTGTCTAACCATGATGCAGTGGGCAAGCAATTACCAAATTGTGCACAAGTTGGTGGATGGCATGGTGTGGCATGATTGCATATAGCACACATGAAAAATATGATAACTGACAAGGGACCAACGCACATGCTAACATTAATCACCAGTTTGCATGAATGACATGCTGACCAAGTTGGCATTGTGGGTATAGGGATTTAAGTCGCATAAATTATCTGCAAGCTTCAATGAATGATTGATATGCTTTACAAACAGCGGGGAAACTAATCGTGGGAAAAGCACCATAATAGTTCTAAAATGAAATCACTATATTTAGTATATTTATCAGGATAGTCCAAAACTAGAATATAATTCAGCAGTATTCTGGAATAAAAAAGCGCTGCTGGTATATTACGTCACGTGGCGCAGGTTTTGTCTAGTTTAAACTAACTATACTAGAACGGCGAACTTTGGAGTACCTGTTGTCTCTAGTTATCTTGGTTTCCATGACCATTTGCGAGGGAATCAGGATTACGTGTAGGATTTCCGAATCCGGATTTCATGGGAAGTCCCGGATTTGCTGACAGTTGCGGCGCACGTGCGACATTTCCCTTCAATACCGAAAAACGTATGCCACATTGGTGTGGGCTGTGTCGTTGCATGAGAGGCTCGAAGGGGGATTGCTGTTTGCGAATTTATTGGATTCAACAAGTAATTGGCAGATATACAAGTTACGTGCAATAGTTGATTCGCCATGGATCGTGAAGCAGACGCCGCTCCTGGGGTTGCCCTGCTGTTAACGGTGCTAAATTGAGGATAGGGTAAATACATTTGTCACGGATTATGGTTGGAAAATTTCATAGAAATATAAAAACGAACTTTCGTTATGAAATAAAGCATTTCTGTAGGAGATGTATTCTGTTCATTAAAGTGTTCGGGAGACTAGACACGTGGTGTTCGTAATCCTACACAACCACATTTTCGCGTTCGGAATACGGCACACCATTACGAAATGGTTCTGTTATGAAGTTGCTCTTTGCGAGTGGTTAGATGATTTTAATCGAAAGGAACTGCATGAATACGGATCCCTTATAAATTTTTGCGTTCGGTAAACACTGAACAATTACTGGTTCGGCCGTACAGAAGCAGCAGTATAACTATTTGTTACATGATGTCTTAAGTGTTCGGCACCCCCCCCCCCACCACTCTTCCCCTACTTTCCAATAAACATATGAATATCAGCAAGTTGATCTAGCCGATAAAGTAGTAGCTTCCCTGATACAAACCCACCCCTGACCTATGCATGTTTGTTGCACTCCAAACGTGGAGTGGTTTGTATGGTTTTGACATAACAAATTGGTATGCTAAATCCGAATTGTTTGTTAATAGGTGAGAAGGGTCGCACCGGTGTCCATGACCTTGGTCTCACTTGTTGATGTGGGAAAGATGGTCTTCAACGGAATTTCCTGGTTCTTGAGCCAACACTTATTCTAATACTGGGCAAAATTAACTTACTTGAAGTCGTTGACCTTTTCTTTTTATTCTTTTTTAAATTAATTATTTTTACCTTTATTCTGCGTAAACCCGGTCGCCCTTCACCAAAAACCGTACAAAAACGTCAGCGCTGGCGACAGGGGAAGCAGGAAAAGAACGCGGAGTGAATGCCACCATACGCTTCCAACTCATCGGAAATCCGGATTTCCTCAGGAAATCTTCTTTCTAAGCCAGATTTTGATATCAAATCCAGATAGTTGACGAAGGTGTTTCCATGACTTCTGAAATCCGGATTGGCTAGGAAATCCGGATTGGTTAGGAAATCCGGATTGGTAAGGAAATCTGGATTTGTTAGCTTCATGGAAACGGGGCTATTTGCCGTTCAACCTGCCGCTAAATGGCAGTAAAAATATTTAAAGGTGGCGGCTCTGTGAAGGATAAACTATACGCGTACGGTATTGCGTGATACTGAGCTTGGTTCAGAGGAACACAGATGGATTCTACCACACCAAAAGTATCAATTGTGCAAATATCAGAGTATATCAGCAATAAAAAGCGTTGTGCCGCCGAGGGCGAAGCTGTACTAGATGCAGGACACATAGATTATTGTGGTACGATTGGGGAAGAACCAGGCATGGTTATGGTGGAGGCACTGCATAACATCCAGCCACCTACGCGAGAAGCCTCATGAGCTGCATGCTGCGGTGGAGTGTGTGAGATTCTGGGTTCAATGCTCATACAAAGCTGACCTCTCAGAAAGCTGCAAGCAGAAACATTGCATTGCTCTGCTACTATACCTAACAGGTGAGGAAAGAGAAGGCTTGAGTGTTTGCTATGATTGACAAAATTGTGTACAGATCTAATATGGAAATCACGAATTTGCATTAGCAGGGCATAAGACCAGGATATTCTGACACTTGATAACATCAGCATTTCCATATATGCCTGGCATGACCATGCAAATGTGAAGGCCTTGCGGAATTATTGATGTTTTGCTAATACCTGATTCAACCGTATTGCTTTCATGAATGTTTACTTCTTAACGAAACTCCTACTTTAAAGCAAAACAGATTTGGCTAGGTTTGGTTACTTCTATTATTATTTTCACATTTTTTAAAAGAAATGGTTTTGAATCGTTTGAAGACAATTCATTCCAATTTTTATCCAAATTTTTCAATTTTTAGGCTAGTACCTTTAAGTTTTCAAAAGGTAAACTTGTGCTTTAAGGTATTTTATACATGATTGGATGATTGGACTTTTTTCAATGCATTGTTTTTATGTGGCCAAAAAATTGTTCTGACCATCCATTTCCTGCACAAATGCTTACTTTTAGTTTGCAGGCAAAATAGCACCAAAAAGGACATTTTTTCGTTTTAATAATTTTTTAATGCAGCGTAACCTACCTAACCTAACCTAGCCTAGCCTAAGGGACAAAACAGTTGGAGAAAAAAATTGACAAACGCCACACCTTTTTCCACAATTCTTCAACTTGAAAGTGAAACATAACAGAGCCGATCCCGTTTTTTAAATATTTTTTATTTAAAAAACAAATTTTACCAAACGAAAAATCTGACCTAGCCTAACCGAACCAACGCTAAGCCGTTTGTCTGCTTCATGGAGGCACACGTGTGGAAAACTTGTCTTGTTAATACCATGGACTACAATCATACCTTTAAAAAGCGACCGTGCCTTTTATTTCGAATATATTCTCCGACCTTAACTTTTTTTAAATATCATTTCCCTTACCAACGGGGAATAGTTTGCATTTGAATCAGACGTGTGCGGTCCCATCATATAAATTATTTTTAAAAGTGTGCTATAATAAATTTGTTTTCAAATGCCTTATCTTAATTATAGTAAAGTATATAAAATATTTGGTCACATTTCTCTCTTCCTTTAAAAGGAGCTTGACAGTGGATACCAGTGATATGTGACCACTTGGAGGTCCATCAAAACGTTTCTGGTGCATGGCAGTGATTCCTTTGGTTGGCGTTGTGCTAGCAATACCAAAAGTACATACCAAATCAGTGATGCAGAGTGGCCAGATACCTGTGCAAATTGGAGTGTAATGAAGCATCAGTCAGCTGTCTGCAAATATATTGCATGCCTGTCACTCTGGCTGGTTTGCATTTTTGTTTCCGAATTGTTTTTAGTAGCGCGCCAGATTTCACACTTTTATCCCACATACAGTAGTTCAATGTGTCTGTCGCTAGGTGGTAACTTTTTCGCCTTGAACGGTCAAGTGTGCTCAACGTCGTGATAATCACGACATGCGAGAGATGCATGCGAGAGGTGCACGCCAGAGGTTCACGCGAGAGATACACACTTGAGGTACACGCGAGAGGAACAAGCAAGTGTCACATGGCATAGTGAACGACACAGTCAGCGTGAGCTACATATGATTGAGTGTAAGTGTAACGTCAAGCACACAAGTGCATCACCTGGTCCCTGGGTTGGTGGAGAAATATCCTCAAACTTGGTGCTTCGCAATGCATTTTGGGTCCAGAATAGCTCGTGTACTCCTCATGCCTAGTGGTAAATTTGCTGCGAGAATAATCCATATCTTCCCTCCCCTAACTCCCTGAGTTTCGACGTTTGATCACTTATGAACATCAAGCTCGATTGATGTGCAATCAAGAGCCGGATTTTTTGTAGACTATGCCTCGAAGAGAAACTGGCCTCGAATTCGTCACAATTGGCAAATATTGCATCTTCTGTAGAAGTTGTAGATTGGAAGCATTGCAGGATATTGATGTATCTTCCCGTCCGCCATTTTCACAAACACGTGTATGATTGTGGTGATAAGAAACTCAAAAGTATCATGTAAATTCCATTAGCCTGCTATCTACCCACGCTTCGAAATGTCCGAAAAAATATTGTCTGAGGGGGAAACCCACATGCAGCCAGCGGCAAACATGAATCTTCTTTTGGTATGCTCAAGCTCCCTCCACCGCCAAAGCTGCCATGAGCACTCTCAATAATTTTTGACATTTAACTTGGGACATTTTTGAGTATCAAGTATCCCAATCGATCAAGTTCGTCCCATTTCCTTTATCCATTGAACCATCTCAATAATCTTAGAGAAGTTCGGCCCGGCATGTTGTTCTCATAAAGGTTCGGATCCGGCGCAGTTTCGCAATTAACAAAGAGCATATCCTCTCCATATGTTGCCCATGTTGAGTACTTCTCACAACACTGGTGCATCTACCTACCCGCCACTTCATAGCGCCGCTTCGTTCCGATTCTGCTGACAGTGGCTGTCTTTTGCCTGAAAGACCCTGGCAGTCCTGTTCGAAGGCCTCCTGACAGCGAAGGTTTCGTGTCTGACAAATACCATCCCGTGCGAAGGCCTCCCGACAGTGAAGGTCTTGCGCCTGACAGACCTGCCCGGTTCGACGACCTCCCGATAGCGGCGGTCTGGTGCCCGTCAGATGCAGACCCCTCTCCGCGCCACACCCCACAGTGACCGCGACCACCTCCATCCAGGCGGGCACGACACGCAAACAGCCGATTAGCTGGCAGCGGCCCCACATCCTGCCGCGCCGCCATTGTTGCTGGACGTCTCTCCATCGAGCCAGAATGGACGCCGTCAGATAAGCCCCCACTGATCAGACGGGGGAGGCCACTTCGGCCCGAGCCTCGCTGACCGGAGCCCAGCTCGTTCTGGACTGGGCTCCGCCGGCCACGCTGCACAACCCAGCGGCATCCAACCCGCTCCGCCTAGCCTACGCTCGGCTATTAGGCTATTCGGAGCGGCGCTTTGTGTTCTTCTCGAGAGACCACCATGTGGTCTCATCCAACCCCGACACTATCAGTTCTTTCAACAGCCTTCCAACTTAATACGAATCGGTTGAAAATAGCACGTATAACATACTAGATTATCGAAATGAAGGATGAAAACTATTTCAAATGATAAGTTATGAAAACACGTCATTTTGAGATGTATTCCAAAGCAACATTTTCGAAAATCCCGAACCGATCAGTGCTGCCACACAACGATATTTACGAGGCACCACCTTCAGACTCTCCCTCGCATCATTTCACCGTCCTACCCTGACCTAGTCTCGTCTCGCCACTCCATTTCTGGCTCCTCTATGCTATATTGTTTTGACTTAAGCATTGTGCGCCGTCGACCCCACATACATCACGGCCGCTTACATAGGCGATGAAGTATAGATGAACAATATTTACCTTCAGCTAGGCAGACACGATAAAATAGGAAAATTCTGCGCGGGATTTCAATGAAAAGATCGCAGCCAGCCATTGTCGGAAGCGCTCTGAAAAGCCTGAAGTGAGTGAACAGACACACGCCTGGCCTGTTCTCCCACACTGGGGTGAGGGGACGTCGCATGGTAGATTATCTCGGAATACTGTCGGAGCCATCATAACTCACGCGACCAACCAGCCCTGTGGAACTGCCCTCTCGTCGGCAAAAAGCAGAGGCGGGTAAGTGATAAAATAGCATAACATATTGTCCGACGAGCACCATCCCTCGCTATGATATAAAATGCGAATGGTATTGGCTGTAACTCGACCGTGACGTTACGCTCCGTCACGGGGTCCGCGTCTGGTTCAGCGTTCCCCTTTCTGCGACAATGTGCGCGCGCAATCCGGCCGATCCGCGCTGAAAGCCGCCTGATTATATTGTGCCAGTAAATTTGGCGGGGATCTGCGCGGCGGGCGGCGGCCGGCTTCAGCGGCAGCGGCTGGCGCGCATCGCTCGCTGGCGCGCTTCTGTCCGAGCGGTGACGCAGTGTGACTGGGTAACCCGCTCGCCCCCTCCCTCCGCCCCGGCCGGTCAGGCAGTGTGACTCAGTAACTCCACACCACCCCTCCCTCCCTCCCCCGGTCGGTGAGGAAGTGCGACTGATCAACCCTCACCCCCTCCTTCCCCCGGTCGGTCAGGCAGTATGGGTCTGTTCCGGCGATCTCATCCGGAATAGGTTGAGGGTCAATTTCCTTTAACGCCCGTTCCAGCACCTCATCAGGAATAGGTTTACCCTCATCCAACCTCCACCGGATGAGGAAACTAATCCGGCCGGTCGGCGGTTGAGGAAGCGCAAACTCGGAATACGACAAACGTGTAGCAACAGTGGCGTTCATAATTTAACTTGACTTAGACCATGAGCATAGTTATTACGTTGTATAAGTCGTACTTTCTTTGTTTTACAACTATTTTTGGGAAAGAAATCCAAGGGACATGGGGCATGTGATGGATGTGAGCAGTCACCCATGTTTTATGGGACCAACTACACAACTTTGTCTCCAATGCACTTCGGGAGCATACAACGTCCAAGTGGAAATTTGACATGGGCGTTTGGAATTTGATGGGTAAATTGTAGGTTCAGACATGCATGCAAATTTGCATGCCTTTGAGGGGACATGTTTACTGGTATGCATATGTGCTTTTTCTTTGCATGTATGTATCAGTGGCTGATGGAGAAGCTCCACATCGGAAGGTGCTTTCCCTCTGACATACGGGCTTTGCATATTTATGAAAAATTATTTGGAGGGGCATGTGAAGGCAATGGCCAAGTAAAAATGGATTGCTAGCCGCATGTTAACAGTTAAAAATATTGGGGGAGGGTAAACCAACATTAGTTGGCACTTGCCCACTCAAAAATGTATAAAGCAACACTCCTGCTCAAACGTGTAACCCATCAAGTACACCGTACAACTAGAATGCCCCTCGCTAAACGGTCCCGTCACAAGGTGCCCCCTCAGAGTAAAAGACGCTCATTCAGTATGCTCCAGTGCAGTCCTCTTTCCTCGCTTAATGAATATTGTACCGAACGAGAGCGTCGAGGGACTACCGCAACAGTGCCTTTCTGAAGAGATGATTCTCTTCCATACGAGTATCTGCCTACCTAGAATTTAAAATTGTCTGGATCTCCGCCCCTGAAATAAATGATTTTGGAGCTCCAGAGGTAGCACAAGCCATCGTCATCCGCTATACGTCAGCTTCCCGGTCGGAGTCGGAATATGTTTTTTCAAACAGCTTGCAGCGTGTTTTATTCATCCTCCAATAGCTGCTGTACAACGGGATTCATCGGCCTTTCACAACAGCAAGTAAGTATAATCAATACAAAAATATCGGCACTGCTACGCGCAAGACTGGAGCAAGGGACCGAGAATGTGGTCCGCACATTCTCGGTCCCTTGCTTCTCGGTCCCATTCCGCACATCACTACAACCATAGCACCACCAACAGCTGATTGAATAACAAAACTTTACCGGTCATTCCGGCACCTCGACCTGGAAGAGCTATTCTGGCCGAAGCTCAATCTATTCCGAATGAGGTCGCGGGAACAGACCCCTTGCTGAAGAACTAATATGTTCAAGGGGCCTCTAAAATTTGGAACCTTTTGGGTGAGCACAGGCGGGCACCCAGGATTTTTCCATGGGGGGGGGGGCTGGACCGAAAAGGGCACTTGGTCGGCTCCAAAAGGGCACCTGACCGGCTCCAAAAGGGCACTTTGCGGCCCGGGGCACACTGGAAGGTTTGTTGACCGGGGTGGGGGCCTGCAAAAAAATATTGGCCAAAAGAGCAGTTTTGGGCCCATAGGGCACCTTTGGGACAAACGGGGCACATAGCGCAGGTTATTTTTTGGGCTAAATCTGGGACATTCCGGCCAAGAGGGGACTTTCCGGTCAAAAAGGCACTTGGCTAAAATGGCGCTTTGGTCTCATGGGGGGCTCGGGCCCCCTCCCCCTCCGGTGCGCCAATGGGTGAGCACTAGGGTGTGTCACGAAGGACCTTTTTTTGGAAATTGCACTTTGCTTAGTGAAATTATCGTGCAGATCACCTTAAAAAACCTGTGGTCGAAACCAAATCGAAATCAAACAATAAACAAAATATGCGACAGGTCGATAAAGAAACAAATTTGCCGGGATCCCGGCGTTGAAGTCTCCAGTGATGGCGCTCCGTTGCGATTGGCATTTAACACCACGCGTCCGGCCACCGTCGGAGCGCCGCCGCGGCGCTGTAACGAAAAAGGCGGTAGTCGGTGCTGTGGATGCCTGATGAATGGATTCTGGTGATGAAGCTCATTAATAAAACTCAATGAAAGTGTTTAGTGGGGTAAAAGGCTTTTGATAAGCACCAGTCGCTTAATAAGTTGCCTAGATATCTGACGCCAGAAAGAAAGGTTCACTTTACGTCGCTTGTTCGTTCCATTTTCAATCAGTAGATCTATCGGCGTATAATGCTAATATTTTCACTTTTGAAAGCTTGAACATCTTCAAAATTCCTCGACTGTTTACATCGAAGACCAATTAAATCATTTTGAGACACTTGCTATCTTATTGTTATGACAAGTAGACCAGTCGAAATCGGCATCATGCTCCGTTCCACTACAACCGAAGGAGGCGGGCATATAGCGACGTCACCTTTTGTATGAGCGGCCACATTTTTTTACGAACTATCATTTTATAGCTGTACTACTTGTCTACATGCTCGACAGAAAACCCGACATTAAATCCTTTTTGCTGCTGAGCACTGGCATTGCCGACCTGTGTTTCAACTTCGCCACAATGTAACCGTGGCGGGCCTCTTCACCAATTACCTTCAAAGACGCCTCGGTCACCACTTTCACCATCCGTTCCACCGTCTGACTGTGCACGGGGTATGGCGGTACTTCGAGAGGACTCGCGATGATGTCTAGTAAGTCATCATCGGACAGTTGTTGCGTCAAGGGCGGCTCGGTTATCGCCTCATTACACCAATCAATCAGCTCCATGATGCTGTTTGCCCCCATATTCACTTTTGGAAGCTTGCACTTCCGCACTTCGTCAGTATCACTATCGACTTGAGTTCTGCGACACTGCTGGATTTGAGTGACCGCCCTTTCCCGTGTGGCTTGATCTTGGCCCGCTGCCATTGCTAGCAGTACTGCCTCAGGGTGACACCAGTAGCTGTTGCGCTGTATTACCGGCTGCACCATGGCCGCTATCTCAGGTCGCAAACTTTTGAGAAGTTGCACGCTGTGCAGCGCATTGCCAGGACCGTCAGAACATTTCCAGTTCTTCTTGATGCAGAACCACATGGGAGTATAGTGGCACACGATGAACTCCGCTAGCATTCTCAGACTGTCTGATGGCTGTTCGGTTGATGTGTAGAGCTGGATAATTCGCGCCGCCAGAGTCAGCCACCTGGAGTTGTTTAGTGGACCGATCTTCATTTTCGCAGTTCTATCTGAGATACTACGCGCCAGACTAGCCCGGTCTGAACTTAGGTCACTGAGAATCTCCTGCGTTATTTCTGAAACATTTCCGACATCGATTGGCTCAAAATCGACCACTGGCAAGGTTTCTACTGCGCCTGTAGCAGCCCGGCCAATCAGCCCACTAAACGACTTAGGTCCTGTTGTGACTCCATCTAACTGGCTAAATACTGCATGAAGATTAAGTTCATTTGCATGAAGTTGGCACACAAACCAGTGGACGGGGCGTTTTTGTCCGAGCTCAAACAAACGGATAACACCACCTTTTTGGCCAGTATTAACTCTCGTGCTGTCACAGCCAAGCACAGAAACATCCGCACCAAACTCATATGCCACGGCGTTCAGGTCCTGAAAAATGTTCTCCGCTTTCCCAGTCTGTGGGGTAAAATGTCCTAAATATGCACTGTCTGGCTCGGATACAACCACAATGTGCTCTTCCGTCTTCTTTGAACTGGCTGTCATAAGCGTGTCGTCTTTTCTACCGTCGAAGTAGAGACCAGATACACGACCTGCATGATCCTCATGGCTCTGGGCTACTACCTCTCTTCTAATCCGATCCCTTGCTCGCCATACTTTTTTGCTATCCACTATGCAGTACATATCGTCAGAAGTGATCCGACTAATGTCCACTTGGAAACCGTTTATGATCGCAGCAGACGCATGATTAGACACTCCGTACCGATCTGCTGCTAGAGCCGTATTTAGCAGTTCCTCTGTGTTACTGTTCACCATATACTCTGACTCATTGACTACAGATGTGAGGGATGATGAATCTGTGGCGGAATCTTGGTTTGAATAGAATCTAGCTGGACCATTCCAGAAGGTCCCGGTTGTGGTGATGTGACTCTCTCGGCGGTCAGACGCCTCCTTTCGTCTATGGCGCGTCGACGAGTGGTTTCACGGATATCTGCGGTGCCGATTTGCATTTGGCGAGGTCCTCTCTGGTCTTGGACAAAGGGAAACTCCATTCGTGGCACTTTGTCGGCCATCGCACATTTGCAGCTATCGATATCAGCACATTTTCGCGATATCGCGATATCACATTTCAGCACATCGATATCAGATATCAGCACGGCTCGTGTCACCGTCGTTAATAGGTTGTCCCTACTGCTGATAATCCCAGTTTCCCTTGAAACTTGAGTAACGAAAAGGAACAGGAGACTTGGATTGACTAATAAAACAGGGATGTGTGGCATGCGAAGCTATTTTGTGTCGTTATTGTGTACGCAATTTATTCGAATGATGATTCATAGCACTGTGAAAGGTGGAGCACAGACAAAGGAAAGTGGAGCGATCAGTCCTTCGGTGAAGTTTAATCTTTACAATCAGATATATCCCGGCTCCCCTGATCTGTTTTTGAATTACCAGAATCCATTCCTAAGTCATCCACAGCACCGACTGCCGCCTTTTTCGTCACAGCACCGCGGCGGCGCTCCGACGGCAGCCAACGCGTGGTGTTAGATGCCAATCGCAACGGAGCGCCATCACTGGAGACTTCAACGCCGGGCGCCCGGAAAATTTGTTTCTTTATCGGCCTGTCGCATATTTTGTTTATTGTTTGATTTCGATTTGGTTTCGACCACAGAGTTTTTTTAGGTGATCTGCACGATAATTTCACTAAGCATAAGAAAAACCGTTCAGGCGACACACCCTAGTGAGCACTGCTAGTAACACGAAATAACTTCCAGTGGTGGATGTAAAATGCGCTAATCTGTTAAGTGATCCTATACTAATGATTCCGGATGTTTCATGTTCTGGGGAGTGCCCATAATTATATAGGACTATGAAAATCGATGGTAGCGAACAAGCTGTCAAAGCCGAAATGCGGCGTATTTATGATATTCTCAAAGAAATGATGGATGTGAGGACAATACTGATAACGTGCATCACGTGGGGGAGGGTGTGGGGAGCGGAGGGCTAGTCATCCTCATAGGTTTTCACCAAGGATGCGGAGCCGGGAAAATATCCCGGCTCCGACTCCGACTCCGGTTCCGAGTAAAATGTCCCGGCGGCTCCGGCTACGGCTTCGGCTCCGGGAAAAATGTACCGGCTCCGGCGGCTCCGGCTCCAGCTCCGGCTCCGGCTATGTACATCCGAAACGTGATCGATCCATTAATACGCGCCCTGTAGGGGGGGGCGAAATCCGCCCACCCATCCGGTTTTTCGTAGATAAGTCCAGATTTTACCGGCCGATATACGCCATTGTTTGTCTATCTGCTTATACATGACCAGCGCGTTCCTTAAAGTAAGAAAAATGAAAATGAGCCCAACATTTTTCGAGTTAGCGGTCGCTAAATTCAAAACATTTTATCAGCGCCAGAACACAAATATCGGCGCTGATGCGCTCACCGCATATTGTCAAAAAGGAAGTGTTCTTGGAAAAACTAACGACTTGTTCGATCTACCTTGTTAATTACTTTACTGACATTACTTCAAAGTCATGTCAGGTCACCGAGGTCAAGTCAGGTCAAGGTTATGACAGGTTAACACACGCCCTGGATTGGGGATGGCGAAATCCGCCCACCCCTCCGATTTTTCGTACAAAACTTCATATTGTACTGGCCGATATACGCCATTTTTTGCGCACATACTTGGAAATAATCGGCGCATTGTTTAAAGTAAGAAAAATAAAAATCTGCCGAGAACTTTCCAAGTTAGGAGCCGTTAAAGTAAAAACAATTCGCAGCACCAGACCACAAAAGCCGGCGCTGATGCGCTTCCCGCATATTGACTAGGGATGCACCGGATAGTGAATTCTGATATCCGGCCGAGTAGTATATCCGGCCAGATCGTGAGTAAATCGGTAATATCCGGCCCGGATAATCCGGCCGGATACTGAACTTTTAGGTTCCCACCATTCCACTTTCTTCCTCAAGTGTATGCATTAAAAATGCAGGTACTTTCAGGCCCTCCAAAACCCCTCTTCATTAAGCAAGCAAGCAATGGCATGCTTTATCCCAAACTGGCGGATCCAGGGGGGCAAAATGGGCATTTTCCCCCCAAACGAAGATGGTGCGGGGAAAACCACGTTTTCGCCCCCCCCCAAACGGCGGCAAACGGAAATTTTTGCCGCATTACAGACAGGCCAACACCGCTCCCACCGCCCCCGTGGACACGACAAATACCACACCAACAATTATCAACAACAGCCAACAATAAAAACACCACCCGCCGGGCCGACTCACCCCCAACCCGGTCGACGACAAACACCATGCAACATCGCTCCCCCCAGCGTCGAGACGTCGTCCAGAAAGCGGCCCACTTTCCGGCATCACACAGTAGCATCAACATCTCGGAAATGCTGACGAAGTTGTGGGACGAGTGGAACCTAGTCAGAAGTCGGCGGCATCTACTGATCCGTGACGGGGCCTCCAACATGACTCTGGGTTGCGAGCTGGCCGATATTCCGGCCGTCCACTGCACTATCCACCGTCTTCAGTTGGTGGTTAGCGACGCCATCCGGTCGCAGCCGGCTGTGAACGCGCTCCTGACCAAGTGTCGGAGGCTGGTGACTCACTTCAGCCACTCGTCAGTGGCCTACACTACACTCAAGGAGCTCCAGCGAGCTGAAGGCCTGCAACCGCGACTTCTGGTGCAGGACGTTCCGAATACTAACTTACTGGTGCAGGACGTGGTGAATACTAACTGGAAATTGTTGCAAGCAATGGAAAATATCCGGTATCCGGCCGGATAGCAAGAAATATCCGGCCGGATAACGAATAGTTGAAAATTCGTGATATCCGGCCGGATACCCGGCCGGATAGTCTATCTGGTGCATCCCTAATATTGACAAAAGGGAACTGTTCTTGACAACACTAGCGACTTGTTTGATGCATTTTGTTATACTCTATAATTTAAAAGTCATGTTAGGTTGACGAGGTCAAGTCAGGTCAAGCTCATGACAGGCTAATAGAACCAAACTTGGTCAACTGGAATGTTGTCAAAAATGCAAGTGACTGTCATCCGATTGATGTCACTTTACATGTTACTCCCTACACATCCAGAAATATACTGTTTTTCATTGTGTGGCTAAGCGTTTCCATACTTTATTCATGTATTTCACTCCTTTCTTTGCGAAGCCGATTGTGCCAAGCCACCCAACGGAGCAGTCGGGTGGCCAGCCCGGTTCCGGTAACTGGAGCAGGTAATGACTTGCTAAAGTGCTCCTATATAGGTGACCTGAGGTCAAATAGCGGATCTGGCATCCGTATTGCATCATTAGTAATGTCCGAAACATCATTAATGCCAATTTTGTAGCATTTAAACACCATCACAGCGATCCATAACATTGACAAACCAATCAACGCAAAACCAGAAATTTGTGTTATTTTGACCTCATTTGACCTTGAAGATATTGATCTAAGGTCATGAGATTTGCGCACAATAGAGCACACTATCGTGCCCATCCACCCTGCGAAATTCGTTGTTCTAGCACCAGTAGCAGCCGATATCTTAGGGGGGCGGAATCCGCCCCCTCCAGTGCGCGTAATTTTCCGAGGCCCTCCAGGGCGCGCGTGTAAGAGCTAGGGGAGATGAATAAAAAGGTTAGCCGCGACTGCTCAGGGGCGCAAACTTCAGACAATGATAAGCAACTTTCCCATACAAACCCTGTGTCTATCTTTAAATAAACACCCGTCCCCGCCCAAATCACCTTTCGGTGTCCAGCGCCGCGCGGCTCATACCGGCAGAGAGTCGGAGCGAGTGGTGAAGGAGAAATTCTACCGCACACTCGCTAACCCGTCAGGCCACGGTCTGTCGATCGACGAAGCTTCCAAGGCTGTGGGTGAGGTCGGCAATGGAATGTTTGATAGGAAGTGGAAGCTGGGTGGTAGCGAGGAAGACCGATCCGACAAGGATACCTGCCGAACCAAACATCAGGGAGGCGCTCAATTTGCTCGAGACTGAATCGCTGTCTCTGACTGCAGATGGGGTCAGTGAAAAGTCAGGAGAAGGAAGAATTATTATACATACCATAGACTTTATCACCAAGAAAATGGTGGGCCAGTTCTCTGTCCAGGGGATTCATGTTGGTCAAGAGCTCCCCTTCCCCCTGCCACTGATCATCATCAGTGGCATTGACCACCGAGGATATTGCCCTGCAGGTGGATCTCGGGTTCGATATTCTGGCTTCCGTGAAGGGGAAACCAGTGGAGAAAATATACAAGCACGTCGACACCCATATCACCGACTCCACGCAGCACAACAAGGGCTTCAACATGGTGTTGCAGGAGATGTAAGGAGTGGACGGCCCGGCGGGGCAGCTGTTCCGCGGTGAACGGTTGAAGGAACACCATTGTTGCAAATTGTAATGTTTGACCTCATCTCTAATAAGATACAACAACCCGTTGATGATGGAAACAATGAACTTCACTAAACTAAGCATGGAACTATTGCACTGACTACTGATGCTAGAATATGGCTATTGGTTATTCTACCATTATTTGATGATATTTTTACATGTCAATCGTATTTAAACATTTCGGCTTATAAAAATGCGTTTGCATACCATACCACACCATACTAGGTATGATGTGTTCATTTCACGTTTGTTACTTTTGTTTAATTTACACCCCTTTTGGAGTCGCAGCCACCCTGCTTTTGACGGCTCCGGCTCCGACTCCGGCTCCCAGTAAAATGTCCCGGCGGCTCCGGCTCCGGCTCCGGCTTCCGCTCCGGCTCCGAGCAAAATGATCCGGCTCCGGCGGCTCCGGCTCCGGCTCCGGCTCCGCATCCCTGGTTTTCACACACTTAGAGGCAGTGTTGTACTATAGCTGATATAGCTGAGATGTGGTGCCAACATGGTCACATCCGTTGCACACTCTGTCAGTCGTCAGCTGAATTCACCCTCATTGGGTACTTGAGCCTTATACATAAAGGGAGAATGTGCCCCGTTCGTGCAGTAATGTATGACGGGGCACACGTGCCGACACGTCACCCAGCTGAACTGGCTCACATGCCAGTGCATACATGTCAGGTCTGTTTGCCGGTGTGTTTGACCGCTGCTGCTCGGTCGGCTTGTATATGGAGTGGTGCAATACGACAGGACACAGGACGAAGGTGACAGGCACCAGACAACGCCACGTGCATGGTGAGTGGCGCAACACGGCAGGACATAGCAGGAAGTTGGCAGGCACCAGACAACGCCACGTATGTGTGAGTGGAGCAACACGGCAGGACATAGCAGGAAGTTGGCAGGCACCAGACAACGCCACGTATGTGTGAGTGGAGCAACACGGCAGGACATAGCAGGAAGTTGGCAGGCACCAGACAACGCCACGTATGTGTGAGTGGAGCAACACGGCAGGACATAGCAGGAAGTTGGCAGGCACCAGACAACGCCACGTATGTGTGAGTGGAGCAACACGGCAGGACATAGCAGGAAGTTGGCAGGCACCAGACAACGCCGCGTATGTGTGAGTGGAGCAACACGGCAGGACATAGCAGGAAGTTGGCAAGCACCAGACAACGCCGCGTATGTGTGAGTGGAGCAACACGGCAGGACATAGCAGGAAGTTGGCAGGCACCAGACAACGCCACGTATGTGTGAGTGGAGCAACACGGCAGGACATAGCAGGAAGTTGGCAGGCACCAGACAACGCCACGTATGTGTGAGTGGAGCAACACGGCAGGACATAGCAGGAAGTTGGCAGGCACCAGACAACGCCACGTATGTGTGAGTGGAGCAACACGGCAGGACATAGCAGGAAGTTGGCAGGCACCAGACAACGCCGCGTATGTGTGAGTGGAGCAACACGGCAGGACATAGCAGGAAGTTGGCAAGTTGTGTGGGGAGCAACGGCAGGCATAGCAGGAAGTTGGCAGGCACCAGACAACGCCACGTATGTGTGAGTGGAGCAACATGGCAGGACATAGCAGGAAGTTGGCAGGCACCAGACAACGCCACGTATGTGTGAGTGGAGCAACACGGCAGGACGGAGGACGAAGGCGGCAGACACCAGCAAATGTCGCGTGTCTGGCGAGTGGCGAAGGATGACGGCGGTAGACGCCAGCCAATTTCACGTGTCAGTCAAGCTCACGTGCTGTCCGCATATGGAACTTTTTATGTGTATCGACCTGTATGTGCAAACCCTAATGTTTCAAAATGCAGCACTAGTGGGTTCAATTGCATCCTAATATGACAACATAAACCTTGCTCATCAGTTTTGACATGCGTCAGCGCATCATCATGAAAACTGAACATTAATGTTTAGAACATTGAAGATTATGCAGCACCAGGGGCGTCGCCACCGGAGCGGGGGGGGCAGCGGCGGCAATCATTCCCCCTGCCGTGAGACTGGGGGAGCGCCACCCCTCCTGAAATTTGAGGAGGCCCCTATCCGGAAATGTACAAGAAAAAAGGTGAGCAGGGAGGCCAACGGGACAAAAATAATGCAGTCAAGGAGACCTCAAGACTGACAACGAAGCCCCCAGGAAATATCATCAAGTCCCCATAAGAGCCGCAAAACAGATATTAGTAGGAGGCTCCCAGGACGAAAAGTAGGTCCCCATGGCGAAAAAGAGTCCCCAGGACGAAAAGAAGGCTCCCAATATGAAAATGAGGCCCCCGGGACGACAAGGAGGCCCACATGACGAGAAGGAGGCTCCCAGGACGAAAAGGAGGCCCACAGGGCAAAAAGGAGGCCCAAGGATAAAAGAGACCCCACGACGAAAAGATGCTCCCAGGAAAAAAGAATGCCCCAGGACGAAAAGGAGGCCCACGGGACGGGAAGGAGGCTCCCAGGACGATAAGGAGGCCCCCAGGACGAAAATGGGGCTCCCAGGATGAAAAGGAGGCCCACGTGACGAATAGGAGGCCCCAGAACAAAAGGGGCCCCAGGATAAAAAGAGGCTTCACAGGACGAAAAGCAGGCCTCCATGATGAAACGGAGGCCCCCCATGACGAAACGAAGGATCCCCAGGACGACAAAGAGGTCCCCACGGCGAAAAAAACAGGCCCCCAGGACGAAAAAGAGTCCCCCATGAAGAAAAGGAGGCCTCATGAAGAAAAGGAGGCCTCCAGGACAAAAAGGAGACCCCAGGACGAAAAGGACGCCCCCAGGACGAAAAGGAGACCCCCAGGCCGTACAGGAGGCCCCCAGGCCGTACAGGAGGCCCCCAGGCCGTAACGGAGACCCCAGGTCGAACAGGAGGCCCCCAGGACGAACAGGAGGTCCCCAGGACGAAAAGGAGGCCGCAAAGACGAAAAGGAGGCCCCAAGGACGAAAAGTAGGCTCCCAGGACAATATCATCAAGTCCCTATCAGAGACGTAGAACAGATATCGGGAGGAGGCCCCCAGGACAAAAAGGAGGCCCCCAGAATGAAAAGGAGGCCCCCAGGACGAAAAGGAGGTTCCCAGGACAGGTCAATGTCATCAGGTCTCTATAAAGGACGTAGAATAGAGATGGTGAGGAGACCCCCAGGACGAAAAGGATGCCCCAATAGAAGGGAAGGGAGACCGTAGAAAATGTGAGGAGACCCTAAGACGGAAAAGAAAGCCAGTGAATATGACATGAGGTTTCGGAGACGCAAAAGCAGGCGCCAAAACGGGTAAGGTTCCACTGAGATAGAAAAGCATGACCCAGAGACATGGCAGGAGGCACCTAATTCGGAAGAGGACGACACAAGATTGGAAATGATACCCCATGATGAACGAGGAGACCCTAAAATGAGGTAGAAAGGCCATTGAATCATAGAGATAGCTTCCAGGCGGAAAAGAAGGTTCGAAGACGGACAAGAAAGTCCCCGGGAAATAACAAGGCCACTGATATAAGAAAGTTTGCCTGTAATTTTGAAGAGGAGGCACCTAGGAGAGAAGCGGAGCCCACCAGGAGATAAGAGGCCACCCTTAAGATGGGCCAAGTTCGAATCAACATCCAAAGCAGGAGGCACCCAAGACGTGAGAGGAGCCCCCTAATTTGAGAAAAAAAATACTCTATAAGAGAAAGGAGGCCCTGTCGGACTCGAGATCCCTCAAGATGGAGTAGGTTCCAGGACCGAATGATGCCCCGAAGACCGGAAAGAGTTCCCAAATTAGTGAGAGGAGGCCCTTCAGATGAGAGTGGTAGCAGGTATTGAAGGATGTGAGGTTTCCAAAATTGAAGATCCCTCAAGACGGGTAAGGCTTTTTCAGGATAAAGGAGGAGGCTCACGAGGCGTAGCAAGATGCTCCTAATTTGGCAGAAAATGCTCCTGGAACATGAGAGGAAGCCCCGTGCCATGTTAAACAGGCCCCTGGATGTAAGAGGAGGCCCTCCAAGACGAGAGAGGAGGATCATTGAATATGGAGCAGTGTAGGACAAACAAGGTATCATCATTGAAAACTGGTAAAGAGGCTCCAGGAAATGAGACTAGATCCTTAAGATGGGAAATGAGGCCTATAATTTTCAAGAAGAAGCCCCAAAGAAATAGTAGAGATCATGTCTGGGTACTTGAATATCATGATATGGGTCCCAAAAGATCCGGCTGGGGCCCCTGAAAACCACGCTGAGCCTGGGGTACCAAATATTCACAGCGGGACTATGAAAATCACTCTGGGGGCACGACGGGTTGTACCGTTCCACAACAGTCTCATGGTGACCAAAACAAATGGAGCTGGAGAAACGAAAAACAATCCAGACATGGATTATCACTCTGGGGCCCCAACAATGACGCCAAAAGCCACAAAAACTTATTGGACCCCGAAGAAGTGTCGAGGCCGCTAAAGCTCGCGCTAGGGATCCAAGCAACGACGTCGAGCCTAAAAGATGACATTGGGATTTTAAAAAAAAGTCGCATCGCAGCCCTGGAAAATCACACTGCAGGCCCAGAAGATCGCGCCGGGCCCCAAATGTTGCAGCTACTCCACAAATCATTTCTTAATCGGAATGTCATTCTAAGACAAAAAAAAATCCCTTTAGTGGCCGCAGTAGAATATCAAAGGGGCAAATGCCCCCTCCATCCTGAGAGAGATAAGCTCTCAAGAATCGTACCGGGGCTCCAAAAGTCGCGCTGGGCCATCAAAATTCGCGTGGATCCACCAGGATTCGCGCAAGGGTCTTCAAATAACTCGGAAAACTCGCTCTGAGGCCCGAAAACTTGCAACAGAAAGCCGAAAATCGCATTGCGGTAACAGCTAAGTACAACGCTACTCGACTAGTACAACAACTAGTACAATACAGTACTCGACTAGTACAGTACAACTCGACGCTACAAGTGCAACTTGAACCGGTCCCCAAAATATCGTGCTCGGTACCCACAACTCCCATCGGTAGTCAATCGAGGCTAAACAAAATTTGCGCCTAGGGCCACCCGTAAGCACAATGTGACTACAAAAACCGAATCGGTATCCGACGAAAAATCAAGCTGGAGCCCTTCAAAATAAGGATGGATTCTACAAAATATATGTCCGGGTCAGGAAAATGGCTCTGGAGCACCTAACATATTACCAGATACCTTCACAAATTGCGCACGACACCGAAAAACATGAAGGATCTAGAAAAATCGAGGTGAGATGCAAAAAAGTGGCGCCAGGGGCTACAAAAATCAGACCGGGATTCGGACTTTTAAAAAAGTCAGAAAAGATCCACACAAATCGCGTTGAGCCCAGAAAACTGGCGTTGGGTCCCCGGAACCATGCGTCTGGGCGCCATAAGTCGCGCTGGAACCCAGAAGCGTCGCACCGAAGCCACAAACTCGATCCCATCTATATTTTTCGAGATCCGGTATGTTTTTCGGTGCCGTACGCAATTTGTGAAGGCATCCGATATGTTCGGTGCTCCATAGCCATTTTCCTCTCCCGGACATTTATTTTTTGTAATCTCTCCAAATTTGTTTGGGGCTCCAGCTTGATATTTTCGGATACCTATCCGGTTTTTGTGGTATAGGTGTAGTTCTGGCAGTGTGAGGTCACGATTATCAATGGATGCCACAAGGAAACCTTAGAACTGGGTGGTGGAGTTAGAGTTGAAATTCGACGAATCAGAAACGATAGTTGTAGATTAGGCCCCTCCACAGGATAATTAAGTTAATCACTAATTATTTAATCTCGAAAGTTCCCCTTTGACAAAATAGGGGTCGAAATCAAAGGATTTTTTTATTGGCGTAGATGGACCCCTGCAAATCCATTTGCCCCTTCCCTTGACGCAAATATAGGTATTCTACTGGTCCCTCAATAATTTTCAGAAACATATATGCTCTTGGGGCAAAGCCGACATTGAGGGGACAAATCAAACCCCACAGGCAACAGCACCCATGCCTCATATAAAATGGGAGGAATGATATATTTCAATACATTTTCCGTCTATAAACTTCTTTTCTGTTATTACAGCCTGCATGATTAAACCTTCCCAGCTTCCATACTTTCTCAACATAACTTACAAAACGGTACAGCACAGCGACAACCATGGGCGTGACGGCGTGGAATTTGAAGGTTTTGCATTACGTATGAATTGCCATTGTTGCATTGTCGCATGGTCATTTATGCATTGCTGTTCAATGCTTGTTCATGCCGTGAATTTGTTCGCTAAGAGTTTGCTATTTGGCTTGTGTGACAGATGCCTTGCAGCCAGTACCAAATGTTATTTAAAAAATAACAAATTCCTAAGATGGCGATCAGAAACCTAATACAATCCTCTGCTCGTTGTCACCTTCGCGAAATTATCGTCCTAGGACTGATAAATGATAGTTTAAGCTTTGCTTAGGACATCAAGCTTGGGGTTAATAAATAACAGTAGTGATGAATCTAGCTATATTCAGTTATGTTTTGTGGACATAAAAGTGGGTTGATCAATGAGAGATACATGTAAGATATGCTTAGCACCAGCCCCGTCAACTCACTGCAATCCAGAGGCCAGCATAAAGAATCTTCTGATCGAGAAAGCATTGAGAAGTTGGTTTGTTTTGACACTTAGGTATTTATCCACATATTACTTTTTTATAGCCTGGTGTGACCCAGTTTTCAGCGAAAAATCATTATTGATATTGCGTTTTGAGTAAATGATGCACCATGCCAAGAACAAACAAGACATCAATATGAAATCATGTTTTCCATTCTCGCACCATACTAAGAGCCCATAAACCAATAGGAGCCCCTAACACAATGGGGGCCCCCTTTCTGGAAGCAGGAGGCCCCCTTTTGACCTTGCCCCCTGGAAGAATTTCGTGGCGACGCCACTGTGCAGCACTAGGATAGTCGCTGTTAATAATACTGTTGGTATTACTCTTGACTGCTGCTCTTTACATACAGCTGAATTTTGCTAAATTAAGCTGTATATTTCGAGGGCGTGTCTCTGTCAGCCGCGGCAGTGTCGGGTTAGAGAAAAACGAGCACAAATAATATGGAACATGTCGCAACGTGCACTCTACAAATTACTGATATCATAGCCGACGGAATCAGATTACCAGTCGTGATATGAATGCGATTTACATCATAGGCTCTATGAATCAACATGAAACAAGGAACACATCATCTCATATAACATCTACTTCACTGCGCGGAACATCTGTTGTACTGTGATCAGAACAGCTTTATTTGGCCTAATTTATGTTCTTCAGTTATAAGGAGCACATTGTCAAGAGGTCTACTAAAACATTAAGGGTCAGATTGGATAATACCTCATATAAAGCTGCATACATTACCATTTTTACTTCAACCAGCAAAACTTTGATCATATTTACGTGATAGGGTTGGTGAGTATTGGAACTTGAAGATTACATAGCTTAAACATGAAGAACCTGATGTCGAATAAAGAAAAGGTGCCATTCATTGAACACGATCACGAGAATACATAATTGAATCCAACCATCGAGTCATCTTCTTTAACGGAAGTGATAGTTAAGAAGCCAATGTGAGGTCTGTAACACCAATTTAGGAAAATATTGACACTGGGTGCTTGATGTTTGCATATGACATACGAAGTATGACATTGGTGGGGCAGCTATCGATGGTAATTTACTCTGTGAAAATCATTATACGTACCATATTTCCTGGGCAATTACTGAGGAGTAACATAACAAAAATGTAAGAGGTAAAAACACTTCCACAAAGTACTACCGAGCAGACTTGCATCAAATTACATATAACTGCCGTCTTGCACCAAAAAAAGCAAGAGCTATGCTGAAATGTTAATGGCTGACATTATTAAGCTACACTAGTGATCAGTAGAGCGGCAGATGATCTTTAATTTAATTACGTGGTCATCTTTTAGAGCCAATTCATCGGGAGAATGACTTCGGTATGATCAAATACAATGATTTGAAGGTGGAAAATCACTTAGCAGTTAAAACTAATACTCAATATGCATGAAAAGGCATATGCTGACAAATGCACGCTATAAAAGTTGACAAATATGTCTGAACTGATCAAATTAATTTTCCTGGCATCACTTTGAATATTGTGTCCATGTGCGGAGCTCTCATTTCCAACTGGACACACCTTTATTCCCCATTACTACCAGGTATATAGCACAATTGTGTAGCAGTGACGACTAGCGACAAGAAATACCGGGCACATCGCGAAGTGAGCCGTCGTGCTTCTTCGCATGGAACGTCGGAGAAATGCATAGGAGATGGTATGAGAACAGTGCAGATATGAGCTTGAGTAATCAAACAATACGAAGACGATGTGGTCGGTTAATATGTTGCTAAGTGATACATATATTAGAGGCAGGCTAGGACATCCAGAATGTGTTGCAGACTTGTTCCGTGACTAACCACCTACTTGGTAGCATAATCGCATATGCTTGCTCACCTTTGATCTGAGGCATTCCACAGTAACTCAACGGAAAATTTTTCAATTTGCCGTCCGGCCATTTTTTAAAATTTTCTTGCAAAGTTGTGTACCGAGGTTTCAAGGACGAACAATTCATTTATAGTGAACAAAAAATTTCCCCAAAAAATAGTTCCCAAGATACAGTATTTGCAAATTTCAAAGGTCAGTGAGGAGGTCTAAATTTGATGACCAATAACTCCAAGGGTAAGAGAGATATTTTATTGAACTTTCATTTTTTGAATTGGGATGAATCAAGGAACACGTTGGCTATTTCGGATTTTCTATTTTCGATTTATTAGGTCACGTGACTCCGTGACCTAGTTTTTGCGTCGTAACCTTGACCTTTTGTATGCTGAAATTATACCTTTCGTGGGATAAACATTTGAGCCCCATTCATGCCTTTTCATATATAAATTTAAAAAACGTGGGGTTCGACATGCAAAAAACACTTTTGGGGCTCGCAATGTTGACACAGCACGCTGTTTGGGACCCCTGCCCGCCGATAACTTCGCATCTAGTTGGCATACGGTGTCCAAATGGTCCAGAGTGGCCCCTGATGACGAAACCTGTCAGTTGGTTTCTGCTACACTGACACCAGGTCACAAGGTCACATGACATTGGGCGTTCAGTGTCATCTGAGGTTACGAACACGTTTATGGCTTTAACTTTGTCCCTAATTGAGCAAAAGAGCTGAACTCAACACAATTGTGTTCGTCACGTCGAGACGGTTACAGTGATGCATGGCATGACCCCGATATGTCGAGTTGAGTCACGTAAACTGGTCAGGTTACCGATTTGATCCAACGGGGCCAGAGCATACCTATGTTGTCATCTTTGTCCATGGCTTGCTCAAAACTCTGATGTAGTATGCCGGTGTAGTGTCTATGGTGATGTTGGATGAATCTTCCAATGAGATAAAGTTGTCGCTATTAATGGTGGTTACCCCTACACCGCAGAGGAACAAGGACAACTGAGTATTATTTCATGTCATGGGGCGTGGCACGACGACTTGTACAGCGCGACGCGACGGTATTGAGGTCAAAGTCCAATGTCAATAACACTGCGGAGTGCGCCGTCGCGGAAGGGGAGCGCTCTGGTCTCTACCCCCCCTCCCCTCCATAGGTCGGTCTCAGACACACTGCACTCACGCACTCCTACCTCTTACAACAACTCCCACGACCACAATGCACAACATGTCAACGAACACTCACAATTAAACACATACTCATCCACTGCAACAAATACAACACCGAAAGACAACCCATCACACATTATTTCAACATGAACAACATCCCACTAAACATCACGACGCTTCTCAACGATGACCATCCAAGATTACACGAGCACCTCTTCCACTTTCTCTTTATCATACGCCTGATCCACGAACTATGGGGAAAAAATCAAGATATGTTAGAAAAGAAAAACAGAAAATCAACAAAAAGAAAAAGAAACCAAAAACTAACCCAACGTGATACTTACTAATTACTAACGTTCTTGAAATGTAAACTCACTTACTGGCGATGACCCGACCCCAACCCTCCAACTACACCCCACCCCATGGCACCGACCGGACTGGCAAACTATTCTTCTGCACCAGCTCAACTTCGACTACCATCTCATCTGCCTGCAAGACGTCTCAACTTCTACTCCCTCTACGCTCCATTCTTCAAGACGTCTCAACTCTCTCACAACTCGCCTCTACAAAACAACTTTAATTTTCTTCACTTCATCTCATCCCCACCACATTACTCCTCATGCCCCTCACCCCTAACAAACAACAACACAAAATACTGACACCACACACGCCCCCCGGAAACAGCCGACATCACCACGTGGTGAAAGGCTGGCCAAACACAAACACACACGCCCCCCGGAAACAGCCGACATCACCACGCGGTAAAAGGCTGGCCAAACACAAACACACACGCCCCCGGAAACAGCCGACATCACCACGCGGTAGCAGGCTGACCAAACACAAACACAACACACACGCCCCCGGAAACAGCCGACATCACCACGCGGTAGCAGGCTGACCAAACACAAACACAAACACACACGCCCCCGGAAACAGCCGACATCACCACGTGGTGAAAGGCTGGCCAAACACAAACACAACACACACACACACAAACACAAACACACACGCCCCCCGGAAACAGCCGACATCACCACGTGGTGAAAGGCTGGCCAAACACAAACACAACATACACACACACACAAACACAAACACACACGCCCCCGGAAACAGCCGACATCACCACGCGGTAACAGGCTGGCCAAACACAAACACACACGCCCCCCGGAAACAGCCGACATCACCACGTGGTGAAAGGCTGGCCAAACACAAACACACACGCCCCCCGGAAACAGCCGACATCACCACGCGGTAACAGGCTGGCCAAACACAAACACACACGCCCCCCGGAAACAGCCGACATCACCACGTGGTGAAAGGCTGGCCAAACACAAACACAACATACACACACACACAAACACAAACATAAACATAAACACAAACACAAACACAAACACAAACACAAACACACACGCCCCCCGGAAACAGCCGACATCACCACGCGGTGGCAGGCTGGCCAAACACAAACACAACACACACACACACCATAGGTCGGCGTCCACGTTCGACGAACATGGGGTCTGGCCAGTGACCAAGAGCATGCGCTGCAGACGCTGGAGACGCAACCAACGGATTTTTGACAGAGGCATTGCACCACCAACAGTCACTTGTCAGTGGGGAGACCAGTGACGCCATGTGAGGATTAGTCAGCTGACTTGTCGACAGTGTCGATGGACGTCCTTTGTTCCGAAGATGGGAACTATGCCTGCTCCTTTCTGCTGTGACCCGTATAAGCGGCATAAGAAGAAAGTGTATAAAGGTGTTAGATTGGCACCCAAAAATCTGGTCCAGATAGTCGATGATCCCCGGCTACGTGTTGACCGTTATCTGTACGATGCTTGCCGAAAGCGTCTAACGAAGGGTCCAGGCAGCCTACCAGAAGAGGAAAACAGTCGGGGCAGTCAAAACACTTCTCGCCGGGCAGCTTGTGACAAAGATCAAGTTTTTTAATGTCACAAAAGAGGAAGTGGCTGAGCAGGAGCTGGATGGCCGCTTCACCAAAGCCGTGACGATCAAGGGAACAAGAAAGCACCACAGTTTCTGCCCTGTGAGTCAGAAAATAATGCGGATCCACGTCCTCTCGGAAGACAAGACTGGCAACCATGTCAAGGTGTTGAAGTGATACGTTGATGCGTTGGTGTCGTATTCTATCGACAGGAATATGTCAATAGGCACCTGCAATTTTATGTATACTCATGCAATCAGTACAAAAACACAAGGTCGTCAAACATGTCAGTGTCAAAGTGATATGTTGGTGCGCTGGTGTGTTGTTCTATCGATAGGTATATGTATATGTCAATAGGCACCTACAATTGTATCGGTGATCTGACCTTAGGTCACGTGACCTAACTTGACCCATCTGGGTCATCCCAAGTAGCACTGTAACCGTCTCGATGTGACGAACACAATAGCATTGAGTTCAGCTGTTTAGCTCATTTATGGATACAGTTTTAGCCAGAAATCAATTCGTGACCGCAGATCCAATGACCTTGAACACCTAATGTCAATGTCACCTTATGATCTGATGGCAGTATAACAGGCACCAACCGACAGGTTTCGTCGTCGGGAGCCACACTGGACCATTCCGAAACCGTATGCAAAATAGATGCGAAGTTATCGATGGACAGGGGGCCAACCAGCGTGTTGTGTCAGCACTGCGATGCCAAAAAAATACTTTTTACAGGTCGAACCCCACGTTTTTAATTGATTTCTTTGAAATAGCCTAAATGAGGCTCAAACCGTCATCAGACGCAAGTTATAATTTCAGCAGCCAAAAGGTCAAGGTCATGCCACAAATGATAGGTCACGAGGTCACGAGACCTAATAAATGGAAAATCGAAAATCTGAGATAGCCAAGTTGTTCCTTGATTCATCCCAATTCAACTAAAAAGAAATTCAAAGAAATAGCCCTCTTAGCCTTGGAGGTATGGGCCGTCAAAGTTAGGCCTCCTCACTTACCTTGGGAAACTTGCCAAGACTGTATCTTGGGAAACATTTTTGTGGGATTTTTTTTCCGTCATAAATGAATTGTTCGCCCTTGGAAGCCCCGGTACACAACTTTTCAAGAAAATAAAAAATGGTCGGACGGCACCCACCGGTTGAGTTACCAGAAAATAGCAAAATACCAGAAAGAAAATTGAGCAGAAAATACCAGAGTTGTCAAAGACGTGTAAAAGGCATGAACCTTCGCTTCTTTACGATCTATTCAACCGGGAGGTCATATAGCTTCGCCAACATCTTACGTCGATTGGTCGCGGGTGAACTCAGTAATCCCCCCGATTGTGGGATTCGAATCCACAAGCTTGAGATAAAGAGACCAACGCCCTACCGATTGAGCCACTGAGGCTCCTTATGGGAAGTCAAAGAATGTCATTTACCTATTTTCTAATCGACAGCAGGAAACGTAGCATGAGAGGAGACTATTTTCCCGCTCGTGGAGAGGGACGGCTAATCCGTCAGACTCCCCACTGCCCACGTGACAGCAACACACGCCATTATCTGTACAAATAGATCAGGGGTGTTTCCGTACATAATTGTTGGCTAATCACTTCCTCATATTCGCCACGGCTGCTCAGGCTTATGCAAATCCTGGGAAAGAGCTCGCAAAGCTTTGGGGATGAAGCTCCCAAGCATTTGGGATACTCAATAGCTCCCAAGAACTGAGATCGTTCGCTATTGTGTGACGTTCGCGGTAGAATTTAGCTTCCGCACCCAGAACAGTAGCGGGCGCAGGCGAATGAATCATCCAGCCGTCCTCCCGCACGCAAACGACAAAATGCGTGGTAGCGCGCGCATCTTGCGAAGACGCAGCCGCCGTCGACGCGTCCGTGCACGTCAATAAAGCCATTCGCCGAGTCGGGCCGCGGCCGGCCACGTGAGAAGGGCGGCGCAGGCCCGGACGGCGTATGGAAGCCGGCGTGAGGGTGGCGTATGGACCAAACTTTCCGGTCACGCCGGCGGTGAATCGGCCATTGTGCGGCCATTGATGGGCCGGCGCCGCGGCGCCTCCTGCTTCGGTCGACTTGTTTGCCGCCACCCGTACCGTACACACTGCGCACAAAGGTAGCCGGAGAATAAATCTGTCCGCTTACGGAGGCGCCGCTACGGCCCGACGGCAGGCTGCCGGCGAGGGGTGAGCGGGGAGTGTGGCAGCCGGGCCGCAGCGGTGTGGCTCGCCGGAGATGAACTGGGCTGATATGGGGTCCGTGTCGCCCGACCATTTGTCAGCGACAGATCGGCACATATGAATATTCTGGGGAAGCCACAGGAAGACAAGTGCACTTTAATTCTTTAGTTGGCTGACCGGGAATTCGTTAATAGTGCGTCTTCGCTGCTCTTCACGTGAGTGCTAAGTCCAAGAACGGAACAATTCGAGACCATCACTGTTTAAAGGAAATTGTGACACTTAACTTAAGAAAATGGCCAGTTGCGGTGTATATTGTGAATGTCGAACGAATTGAAATCACACCATGACAAGTGCCGCCCCGGTACATCAGAGCTACACTTGCACCTCAGTACCGTCATGTTACTGAGGTGCCACTCTAGTAGATCAGTGCCGCCTCTGTATCTCAGTGCCGGTCCGGTACACTAGTACCACCTCGACAGTCCCAAGAAAACATCTTCCCAGCCAGATCAGCAGGAAAAATAACAAGCAAAAAAACGTGGATTTCGTTGAAGACCAGCATGTTCATGTTGTAATAGACCAATAAAAATAGGAGGCGACGTTCCTTCAGCGCTTCTTCCAAATGCCACCGACTGCTCGTTATACCAGATCACAGAGTGTTGCCTGGTAACAGCCAGACTGCTCGTTTTACCAGAGCAGAGACCGTCGCCTGGCAGCAGCCAGATGAGACCGCTGGGCAGTAACTGGCTGGAGCGGCGGTCACCAGCATATGTCACAGCACCAATGGGTCTGTTCCGGCGACCTCATCCAAAATAGGCTGAGCTTCGGCCAGAATAGCTCTTCCAGGTCGAGGCGCCGGAGTTTTGTCCTTTAATCAGCTGTTGGCAGTGATACGGCTGTAGTGTTATTTGGCGCATATGTACAGAACGGTGGCATTCTCGGTCGCTTGCTCCGATCTTGCGCGTAGCAGTTCCGATATTTTGTATTGATTAATATACTTACTTGCTGTTGTGAAAGCTTGATGAATCCCATTGTGGAGCAGCTATTGAAGGATGAATAAAACACGCTGCAAGGTGTTTTTTTATTCCGACACCGACCGAGAAGCTGACGAACAGTGGATAACGATAGGTTATGCTGCTTCTGGAACTCCAAAATCATTTATTTCAGGAGCAGAGATCCAGACATTTTTTAATGCTGGGTAGGCAGGCACTTGTCTGGAGGGAAATCATTTCTTCAGAAGAGCGCTGTTGCGGTAGACCCTCGACGCTCTCGTTCAGTACAATATTCATTAAGCGAGGAAATGGGACTGCACTGGAGCATACTGAATGAGTCTTTTACTCTGAGGGAGCACCTTGGGACGAAAGACCGTTTAGCAAGGGGCATTCGAGTAGTAAGGTGTATTTGACGGGTTACCAGTTTGAGGAGGGGTGTTGCTTTATACATTTTTGAGTTGCCAAGTGCCAACTAATGTTGGTTTTCCTTCCCCCAATAATTTTGACTCTTAGCATTCGGCTCCATTGGGTGTGACCTCCAATCCATTTTTACTTGGCCATTGCCTTCACATGCCCCTTCAAATAGTTTTCACAAACATTCAAAGCCCGTGGGTCAGAGGGAAACCATCTTCCCATGTGAAGGGCACACGGAGCTCCTCCATCAGCAACTGATACATACGTGCAAAGAAAAAGCAAGGATGCATACCAGTAAGCATGTCCCCTCAAAGGCAGGCAAATTGGCATGCGTCTGAACCTCCAATTTACCCATCAAATTTCAAACGCCCATCACCAATTTTCACTTGGACATTGGATGCTCCTGAAGCACACTAGAGACAAAGTTGTGACCTTGGCAACATAAGACATGGGCGACTGCTCATATCCATCACCTATCCCATGTCTCTTGGATTTACTTCCAAAACATAGTTATAAAACAAAGAAAGTACGACTTATGCAACCTAATGGCTGTGCTCATGGCCTAAGCCAAGTTAAATTCTGGACGCCACTGTTGCGGCACGTTTGTCGCATTACGGGTTTGCGCTTCCTCGACCGCCAGCCGACCGGATTAGATTTTCCTCATCCGGTGAAGGTTGGATGAGGATACACCTATTTCGTATGAGGCGCTGGAACGGGCGGTAGATGAAATGGACCCTCAACCTATTCCGGATGAGGTCGCCGGAACAGACCCTATGTATCCACACGTCCCTCGCCTTCGCACGGCACGATGTCGTGGAACGGGGTATTTGCAGGGCATCTGGGCCCGGTGCGGGTCGTGGACCACAGATGGAGAATGCGGCCAGTGATGTCAATCAGGGAACTGCGGGCTGTGATTTTTCAATGCCGACTTGCGGCTTGCATCTTGCATCTAGGCTCATCTTGCAGCACTCATGCCATTCTTCGTCAGTGAGAAAAGCTGCGAGCGAGCTTCATTCGGGGAAACACGGACGGGTCCATAAGTGGTTCAATGAGTCCCAAAGTTCCCTTCACATATCACCTTCGCAGTTAATATTGTCATCCAAGAAGCATGGAAAATGGAAAGAAACAAACAAAAAACTTGGCAGACTGACAGGATGGTCAACATTCAAGAATCTATTTCCGAACATAAAATGTTGTCAACATTCATATTTACTGCACCTTTAATTACCAGCCCAATTATGAGTGTGAATTGTGCTTTATTGGGTAGGTCTTCGATGCAAGCAAGGTCCAGTCCACTCCAGAGTTTCCGATATCATGAGCACAAACGAAACACCCAGATTGCAAAAACGTCAACAGCCTAGACGAGTGCGCTGACGAAGGCGGCTGCTGAGACGCGGATACTGTTTTGTGTTGATCACTACTAATGGGGTGGCTATATGTGGGCAATGGAGTTTGAACACGATTTAGCAGTAATGGAAGGAATGCAAGGGAAGGCATGACAATTATTCCATGAAATAACTAGATGGGCCACAAATGTACGTCAGAACAAACAAACAAAAACTGAGAACTGATAAGCTTCGTTGCTGTCCGACAGGCAGACTGGATCAGGGAAGAGGTAGGTTTTTGTCATGTGTTCCCATCCCACGTTCTGTTTCCTCAGCGTGAAAGTGTGGGTGAAGGTTCCAGAGGTCTTGCCTCACTAACGGGACTGGCTGGTGGCCCCGACTTCGATTGATGTTGTTTGGTATATTAGTATCCCGAGGATCCATGGAAAAGAATTGGTGTCCAGTGTTCAATGTGTTGACCAACTCTCGTAATCAGGAAACTCTTAGGGTGTAGCAATAACACGAAAACATGGGATAAACGTTAGCATGAGCAATGGAGCAGGGACCGGGGCTGGTCGCCAGGATCATCCCGCACATCTCGGAATTGTTCGCTATTAATCCTATGATCACTATGCAATACAAAACCATCGAATTGCAGGCTCACCATTCGCATGTCCTGAGGTCCCCATGCACGTGACGTATAAAAGCAGGTATATATATATATATATATATATATATATATATATATATATATATATATATATATATATATATATATATACATGTTTGATGAAAGTAGGTATGCTCAGAATATCGTGTAGCAGAAAGTGGGATGATGTGATAGGTATTGCTATTGATCAGACGGACATTGCTAGGAATGTGAGTAGCCGGTCTCAGGCATTCCAAAAGTCCGGTATCCGTTGGGCACCGTCGCCGGAGCAACCCGGTGAGGGCAGTCGTAGCGGGTGTCGGCCGGCGGCCGAGAAACCCAACACCTGGCGGGAACTGGATCTGGCGGGAGAGTGAGCCCGCCAGCCCCTCTCAATCACCCATTACAGGCCGGAGCCGGCCGCCGCCGCCGCCACCGCCGTGGCGCTGCGCCCTTTGAGCCGGCGCGCGGGGGGCGAGGTCTCCCCACGCCGCCCTTCGAGCCGCCGCCTAATCGGCTGCAATTCCACCGGCCACTGGCGCCAAAACATTTCCACCCGCCAGGATGCGGCCGACCGCCGCCGACAAACAAGCTTTGTGCGCCGTGTCAATGTTGTCCGCTATCTGGGCTGGGAGCAGTATTTTTGCTGCAGGATACCGGCGATTGTGGGGGCCAGCGCAGCCGCGGCGGTGCAGTGGAGGCCGCCGTGAGTTCCGGGGGGAGCGTGCAGCCGGCGATGCCGCAGATGTGTGCTGGGAGATGCGCGCGGCGTGAGGGGGCGCAGCAGCGACGGCGGCGACACACGACTCGCTCTGGGAAGATTAGTCTTTGGCTGGTCGTCCTGGCCGTCTGACGCCCGGCCGCCCAGGTCATTCACTCACCGGTAACGAGAACATATGGGAGGGGATAGTGGCGAGCGACATTGGTCGGGGACCTAGGCAGCAGGGTCGGAATTGCATTAGCGCGAGGCGGTCACTCTCCCAAGTGAGAGCGTGGCAGTCGGAGAAAACATAACCATCACTTGATCAGCATGTAAGGTGGATTTAGTGAACTACCAGACTCGACGTAGTCGATATTTATCGCCTTAAATATTCGTAGGATGCATTCAATGGCTGGTATCTTCGCAGCGGAGGTTCAATAGTAACATTTAAAACTGAGACGACGCTGCAGCATGTAATTAATATATATGGTCTTCTTTTGAATATTTTAGGAGTATATTCGATGGTCATATTGTACTTTTGTCGATAATTGGAACTACCGTGTGAGCATTTCAAAGATGATCCCGGGGACAATGCCTACAATGACGGGAAAATAATATGCCTTAAGTGGCACTATATCCTGCATTAAACGTCTCCCCAAAATTGGCTCAGTTCTGCAAATGACGGGCTTCCTAAAGTATTACTCCAAGCATATAACGAACTAATCGGCATTGGATGTAACATACATATGCATTGCGGTCTGTCAGGATATTTTCAGCACGGAAACAGCTGCGAAATTCCAATAACCGCATGAGTGACGTTTTAATATCGGTCGCCAGTTCAGCGACAGCGTGCCGCACTGTCAACGTACATGGCACGCCCCACCGACTTCTCATTGTTTCGCCAACGTGCCGGGTAATCTCACACCGGCAGCGATGGCACGGCAGCCAATCGACCTGCGGCCCCCACGTGCAGACAGCTGCCAACTAATCTGCCTATCTGCGCTCAACCGTGTACAGTTTCACTTATAATCGTCTGGTAAAGCGAGCCGGACAATGCGCCGTCCGGTTATGTGGGACTGGGGAGCGCGGCGAGCGCGACCCCAGTGGCAGACGCTCCCCGGGGATGTCACCGCCACGTCCGGCCGCCCGGGTCAGGTCACCCGGTCATCATGACCGCACGGTCAGGTCACCCGGTCATAATGGCCGCCCGGGTCAGGTCACCCAGTCACAATGGCCGCCCGGGTCAGGCCATCCGGTCATAGTAACCCCCCGGGTCAGGTTACCCGGCCACAATGACCGCCCGGTCAGGTCACCCGGTCACAGTGGCCGCCCGGTGGCCTTCAGGTCATCCGGTCACAATGACCGCCACGGTCAGGTCACCCGTCACAATGATCGCCCGGGTCAGATCACCCGGTTAGAGTGGCCGTCCGGGTCAGGTCATTTGGCCGTCCGGGTCAGGTCATCCGGTCACAATGGCCGCGCCACCGTGTCGATAAAAGGAAACGCGACGCGACGAGGCGGCGAAGACACTGCCGGGCAGCCATTGTCAGGGTGGTGACAAGGCGCTCGGCCATGACTCAGTCTGACCCAGACGGCAGTCCGGCGGCAAAGCCACTGCCGGGCAGCCATTGTCGGGGTGGTGACAAGGCGCTCGGCCATGACTCAGTCTGACCCAGACGGCAGTCCGGCGGTGAAGAGCACTGCCGGGCAGCCATTGTCAGGGTGGTGACAAGGCGCTCGGCCATGACTCAGTCTGACCCAGACGGCAGTCCGGCGGTGAAGCCACTGCCGGGCAGCCATTGTCGGGGTGGTGACAAGGCGCTCGGCCATGACTCAGTCTGACCCAGACGGCAGTCCGGCGGTGAAGAGCACTGCCGGGCAGCCATTGTCAGGGTGGTGACAAGGCGCTCGGCCATGACTCAGTCTGACCCAGACGGCAGTCCGGCGGTGAAGAGCACTGCCGGGCAGCCATTGTCAGGGTGGTGACAAGGCGCTCGGCTATGACTCAGTCTGACCCAGACGGCAGTCCGGCGGCAAAGCCACTGCCGGGCAGCCATTGTCAGGGTGGTGACAAGGCGCTCGGCCATGACTCAGTCTGACCCAGACGGCAGTCCGGCGGTGAAGCGCACTGCCGGGCAGCCATTGTCGAGGGTGGTGACAAGGCGCTCGGCCATGACTCAGTCTGACCCAGACGGCAGTCCGGCGGTGAAGCCACTGCCGGGCAGCCATTGTCAGGGTGGTGACAAGGCGCTCGGCCATGACTCAGTCTGACCCAGACGGCAGTCCGGCGGTGAAGAGCACTGCCGGGCAGCCATTGTCAGGGTGGTGACAAGGCGCTCGGCCATGACTCAGTCTGACCCAGACGGCAGTCCGGCGGTGAAGAGCACTGCCGGGCAGCCATTGTCAGGGTGGTGACAAGGCGCTCGGCCATGACTCAGTCTGACCCAGACGGCAGTCCGGCGGTGAAGAGCACTGCCGGGCAGCCATTGTCAGGGTGGTGACAAGGCGCTCGGCCATGACTCAGTCTGACCCAGACGGCAGTCCGGCGGTGAAGAGCACTGCCGGGCAGCCATTGTCGGGGTGGTGACAAGGCGCTCGGCCATGACTCAGTCTGACCCAGACGGCAGTCCGGCGGTGAAGAGCCACTGCCGGGCAGCCATTGTCAGGGTGGTGACAAGGCGCTCGGCCATGACTCAGTCTGACCCAGACGGCAGTCCGGCGGTGAAGCCACTGCCGGGCAGCCATTGTGGGTGGTGACAAGGCGCTCGGCCATGACTCAGTCTGACCCAGACGGCAGTCCGGCGGAAAGCACTCCGGGCAGCCATTGTCAGGGGTGGTGACAAGGCGCTCGGCCATGACTCAGTCTGACCCAGACGGCAGTCCGGCGGTGACCCAGCAGTCCGGCGGAAGCCACTGCCGGGCAGCCATTGTCGGGGTTGGTGACAAGGCGCTCGGCTATGACTCAGTCTGACCCAGACGGCAGTCCGGCGGTGAAGCCACTGCCGGGCAGCCATTGTCGGGGTGGTGACAAGGCGCTCGGCCATGACTCAGTCTGACCCAGACGGCAGTCCGGCGGTGAAGCCACTGCCGGGCAGCCATTGTCAGGGTGGTGACAAGGCGCTCGGCCATGACTCAGTCTGACCCAGACGGCAGTCCGGCGGTGAAGAGCACTGCCGGGCAGCCATTGTCGGGGTGGTGACAAGGCGCTCGGCTATGACTCAGTCTGACCCAGACGGCAGTCCGGCGGTGAAGCCACTGCCGGGCAGCCATTGTCAGGGTGGTGACAAGGCGCTCGGCCATGACTCAGTCTGACCCAGACGGCAGTCCGGCGGCAAAGAGCACTGCTGTAGAGCAGGCAAAGCATCGCAGGTCTTCTGCGGAGGGTACCTATGGCCCAATGCATGCTACTTTTTATCTTGCCCATGGCATGCCACCGATGTCATTAAGTAAAATGAACTGCACGAAGGTATGACATAAAGACATAAAGACATAAAAGATTAGTGCAACTATGAGCCACAAGGGCCCTTCTTGGTTGCACTCTGTACACTGAACCAGTTGCCCACCAAATCTGTCAATCAGCCCTCCCTGTAATACTGAAAAGCAAACCCTCTATTCTTATAATGATTGTCTATGTTGTTTTTAAAGATGTTCAATGTGCTGCTGCTGACAATGTTTTCTGGCAGGTGGTTCCAGTGTTCTACTACCCTGTTGGTGAAGTCTGCCTTAACCTTGTTTTACTGTGGTTAACTTTAATTTTGAACTTATGACCTCTAATCGCATCATTTCTGTTCAATTCAAACATTTCCCCAAGATATCCCCTCTCCAGACCATGGACAAATTTAAAGACCTCGATGAGATCTCCTCTCAGCCTTCTATATCTAAGTGAAAACATATTCAATTTCTTCAATCTTTCCTCATATGCCAGGTTGCTTATGCCGTTAACCATTTTTGTAGCCCTCTTTTGTACTCTCTCTAAAAGCCAACAATATTTTTCATAGCTAGGAGACCAACCTTGGATGCAGTATTCCAAATGTGGCCTGACATGCACAGTAAAGCTTCCTGATCACTTCCTCTCTTCTGTATGATACATTCCTATCTATTGCCCCGAGCATTCTCAGTGCCTTCTTCCTGGCTTCCTTGGTCTGTTCTGATGCCCCCAATTTTGTGTTTAGAATAACACCTAAATCCTTCTCCTGTTGAGCACTTGGCCTGATAGCACTTGGCCACCCATCAAGTATGGAGCCTTCATATGCTGCTTACCTACATGCATGATTTTGCACTTATCAAAATTAAATTTCATTTGCCATTCTTCGGACCACTTCACAAGTTCGTTTAAGTGTTTTTGCAGTGAGATATGCTCATCTTGACCTGTTATTGCCCTAAAGACCTTCAAATAATCCGAAAATTTCAAAAGTTTGCGTTAAAAAGGTATGGTTTTGGTACGTAACAGGAATGAACGCGCTTTAATTCGACGGTGGAGCTGAGAAATACAATGTACTGATTGCGGAGCAAGTAAGCCTAGTTTTGTCTACAATGTGAGTAGATATGTACCGAGGCTTGGAAAAAATCTCCAATAATTGGATTTTCCACCAATGTTACTAAATTTGGACTTGCATGCCAGATAGATAGGTAAGCACCTAAGCTTGGCAAAGGTATCCAAAAATGTTTTGGATTACAATTTGTATGCAGTGTTTGTGCCCTTGCTTAACCAACTTAACTCACCATTTTAATCGTATAAAACTTCCTACTGGTTGAATCCAATGCTAAAATAATGTCATTTTTGTTAGATTTGAGATGCTGAAACGAGTACGGCAAGATGTCTAAATTTGTCATGGAAGCATGCAAGATAGCATATTGTTTCAGTGCTTTAAACTCAATGCTGAGCCCATAGTGTACTCATAAGTACATTTTTGTTGTTGTTTAATTTTGGGGTTACTTAATATAGAGGTAACTATGCTATCGACGATTATGATGCTATGGTATCAACATATGGCGTTGTTTAACAGGTCATGTCATGCATAATCTATGTTCCTGAAATTGTGCTACGAGACGCTTGTGTATCACAATCCAAAATGCTGAGCACAAGCTTGATACTTATACACGGCATACTCTTAGAAACGAGTCATGAGGACTTTTTAAGCACACATCAACAAGCACAATATCCATGCTTTCTTGAATAGGATTTCAACTCGGTGCTCAATAAGTGGTGTACTCCACCCTATTTTAGAAATAATGTATTTCTAGTTGGATCTATCATGCCGGTTGGTACTGCTTTTTGGTTCAATACACTGCAACGTCAAGGAAGACGATCATAAATGAAATTTCGACATCAGAAAGGGCATATCTCATGTCACGCGTAAAAATGAGTAAGTCTGATCAAGGAAGTAAGGTGATGTTCAATCGATTTCCCGCCACCATTTAGAGAATAAGTGGAAACATTTGTATTTAGATTCAGAGGTGCCTTTAATAAAAAAAAACTATTAAAGCAATTGCAAGGAGGCTTACATTTTTCGACACCAAAATTTGTATACTTTCCTATCCGAACAGGCCGCCAGACATCCAGTCAGATCCTGGCCGTCTTACCCGTCCCGTACAAACACTTGCGCGGAAAGCGCCCGCGTGTGGCGCCGGCGCCTACGTCAAAGCGGCGGTTCCATCAACACGCGGCACATGCTAGTTGCGCCGGCACCCAAGATCAAAGGGCGGTCCCGGCAATAACATCCGGGGAAAACCCGAGTAACGGTTCGGCACCTCCGCGAGGGTACCGGAGGTGCAAGCACAATCTGGGCTACCCCCGGAAGAAGGGTCATCGACCCGTGAGGTCGGTGGCCCGGACGTGAAGACGTCGCCACCCAAGCCAGAAGAATACTCCACGAATCAAAAAGCGCGAACTTGCCCCGAAGCCCTGGGAGTGGGTACAGGAAAAAAAGGCGGATCAATATCAAATTCAAGAGAACAGAACAGAACAGGACGGACAGGAGGAGGAGAGAGGAAGGAGAGACGCAGGGAGAGGGGTCTGGAACCTGCTCGGCGGTGGACGCCGGACCGACGCCTGAGGGCCGTCCACCGGTGGCCAGATGGCTGAGTTTTCGGATGGAGGAGAGGAAGCACTCAGCCAAGGCCACTCGCCACTCACCATCGGACATGTGAGTGCTAAACTTCTGGCATGTCATCCTCTTTCCCCAAACCTTTCCGAATCAACCTAAATTCTCTTCCGCAGCTTCTGCCTTCTCCCCAAATTCATGGCTGGGAACGACCTGTCTCATGGGAGGGGGGACCAAATAGGATAAGTTTAGGACGGGGAGGAAGTGGACGGAGATGTTGGAGATGGCGGGAAGTATATGAGCAGTGTGTGCCTAATGCGATGCGATGCGGTGTATGTAAAGGCAAATATATTAGATTAAGCATATAAATTCTCTAGTGGCATCAGCAAAGACCGGTGGTGGCCTTTCGGCAGTGACGGACAGGAGGAGCAGTGGAGCAGGGCCGGATAAATAAGATAGAGTGAGCAATGGATTACGTCAGACCTACGACCCTAACGAACGGTGCCCGCGTAGTAAATACCTCAGCGACCAGGCGCGAGGAGGGGGGGATATTTACATCCAGAATTGAAATGGCGTCCGTGCCGCGGGTGATGAGGGGTGCCCGCCGCGCTTCTCGCTCTGACCGGGTCATCAACAGCCGACCCGTACACGGAGATAGCACCATGAGTACTTCCCGACAAGGTGGAATGATTTACGCAATTATGCTTGGATATGTGCATGATATCAATTTGTACTATAAAGTACATTTATAAGCGAGGCAGCCGACCTGCGAGCCGTCCTCCTATGGACTGAACGTTTTCCGGACGATGGTGGTGACTGTTGAAGCCAGTTAAATTGCCTAGAATATTATTGCTGTTATATATATGACGCGCGTTTGGTTAAGGCCTGATTGCCAGAGGGTGCGATGAACGGACACTTCGGGGGTATTAGTTCACCTGCTCTGGATCTTTGACCGCAAAATCACGCTGGCCTCTGCGATCCAGAGGTGCAGGTGAGGTGGCGAACATGGTATGCATGTGGGAGGGGGCGGTAAAGGGGCCACCATATTGCGTTCGCCGGAAGTCTGGCGCCGGACTATAGGGTATAGGCAAAACATTGCCCGGTGGTTTGTCCACCCCCGAACTCTGCACGTGGGCACGGTTGGTGCAGACAGTTCGAGGGGCATGATGGACGGGTTTGGCATGCCATAAGACCCCAGGCTAAAGAGGTACGGCTGGCTAGGATATAAGACGACCGGGTACGTGCCCAACGTGGTAGGGATCCGTGCCCGCCCGTCGGATATGTCAGACCTGGTCGCAAGTGTACGACGAATAAGTCCCGGCGCGGCATCGATCGAACTTAAGGTTAGGTGTGTCGGTCAAAGACATCAGAGCACTTGTATCAACCCTCGGAGTCAGTACTATGAGCCCTCTTGTGGCAGTTAAGTCTTTGTCCAGGCGAGAAACGCTGCTAATAATGGCTAGGCCAGCCATGATTGGCAATGAAAGGTTTACTTGTTCGGCCTGGCAATACCATCAAAATTAGAGCATTGGTCTGTCGATCTATGTGTTTGCGTACCGCTGCAAGGGGGGGGGGGGTCGGGAGCTAAATTTGGGGACCAAGCACTTAATTAATTGATAAGGAGAGCATGAATGGGGCGAGCGAATGCGAAGTGAATGAAGGGAATGAACGTGAGTAGGTAGCTCTAAGGATCAGCAGAAGCCGCTTGGGGCTCAACACAGGCACCTATTTCATGCGGAACATTGCACAAAATTATACTAATACTAGCGTCCAAAAAGTCCCAACACGGACATGTCATTCAAACCAATGACAAATCTAATTGTCATCAATTCTCTCATGCAACGTATTAATTATAATCTGGCTAAAGACTCTCACTTACCTATATGGTGTTCCCAAAACTTTGACCTCGCACATATATAAATTCGTGTAAGGGACGGCAACTCAAACCAACATCACGACGGCTGGGGTTTGGGGATGTGTGGTGGAATTGGCGGTGAAAAACAACATAATACACCACTGACATAGGCATAATGAACAAAGGGCTGAGTTAGGTCGAGCCCCCAATAAGTCAGTTCAATTAGTTCAATCAGTTCCATTTGAGTTTAGTCTGCATCTAAAATACATTTCATATACCACTCCGTCCAGTTTCAGTTTAGTTTAGGCTGCATCAGAATACATTGTACACACCCACTTCACACACCATACCAGTTTCAGTTGAGCTTAGTTTAGGCAATATCTAAAACACATTTAACACACATTCCACACACCCACACACCCATACACACCCACCCCACACACCACACCCACCCCACCCACACCCCACACACCCCACCGACGACAGAGCCGCCACCCCTACACAATATTGAATTCCAGCTCACATATGGTATGACAATCATAAGCAGCTCATTTGACAAGCGTATCGATATTTGTGTTGTGTTCTGGTATGTTCCCATAAGCTCGCAAGGAAATCCGTCAAAAGCCCGGCGCATATCTCCAAGATCAGTCAAAAAGCGGGCCGGTTTTGAACGGTATCTCTGACAGCGGTCCCGGCCTTTCCAGTTACCACCTCCAGTCACGACTAACGAGCAGCGAGCGTCAAGGCGACGGGTATGGACGGACGTGTGGACGGATGTGTAGACGTCCGATGTCATCTGTCAGCAGCAAACCATCCACAACAAACCGCACACGGCCAGATTAACTACTGGCGGCTGCACGCCGTCCGCAATTAGCCTGTGCCATCTGCGCTTACATACAGCTCGCTTTTAGCTACACCCCGTCGCTCTTATCTGCACCCCGCCGTCATCAGCTACACCCCGCCGACCTGATCAATGTTCACCCCTTTAGCCGCGCCGACGGGCGGTGCGCGCGCGCGATGAAACCCCGAACGCAATAGAATGGAAATGAGCCGACAATTTATGCGCGATTCACATCGCCATTTGGTGCTGTTTTTTTTTCACAAGCCATAAAGTGGTGGAACGACCTGCTAACTGTATCTGTCGGAGCCTGCAGGCACGAAACGCTCCTGGCTAACGGGGTATCTGTTCTATCAGGCGGGAGACAATGGCGGCCCGAATAAACCCCGCCGGGACGCTAGCCCCGGATAAATAATGGATATCAAATTCAACGGCGGACTTTGTTATTGTTGACCAGGGCATCGTGAAGCGAGATAAAAAATCAGGGCAAATGTAAGCTATGTTAGCTATACACGACCTTAGCGAGTGCTGATGCCATACATTTCCCGCCGGTAAAACTATTCTAGCATTTCATGAATATTTGAAGTAATACATTAACACCGCAGTGCATCGGCAATTTATTCATTAAAATGAGCCAAAGATTGTACTTGCACCAGAAAACCAAGACATCGTCTTAGATTCTGGTATGCGCAGAGTAGATCTAGTTTATGAAATTTCAAAACTATTGTTTGATTCCATGGACGGGTAGATTAAGTTGATCGGTTGCACAGATCCGGAAGAAGTTGTCTCACCTTCTACTCAGAAATTACTAGTCACTGAGTTCCTGCTGAACATTGTTCAGCGTTCCAGGTGATATACACCTAGCCACAAAAAACAGCCCACCATCAATGCCACCATGACAATGCCACCATACCATCATGACAGAGAATGAAGCAATTATCACACGTGGTGCATAGCGTTTGTAACGTCAATTTATTTTCTTTTGTATAGGTATCACTTAGGTTCGTTGTCAGGACATCTCCTTGTTTAATTTCCTTTCTCGGGATCAAAATTCACGCAAATGTTTTTCAACACCGCGCCATATGGAAAAACTGTAGTCTTTCCAAATCTGGGTGCGAGGCGTCACCTAGAATCAAACATTTATTTTGTCCTCCCCTCATTTGATGAACCACGATCCACTCGGACCTTATGCGCTACAACGGAATTAAGAAAGCCGATAATTCAAACTGCTTCAAAACCGACAGATGTACAGTTGATTTTCATGAGTTATTGCAATGTGAGTTACCGACGTCACCTGCATGTGAATTAATGACGTCACCTGCATGTGAGTTAATAACATCACCTGCATGTGATTAAAGCGAAGTCACCCGCATGTGAATTAACGACGTTACCGCATGTGACTCAACGGGCTGCAGACTACGGTATGAAATTATGAAACGCTCGTGCTTAATTCTATATCTCGCTCGAATTTCTAACTCATTTACTTTTTGACAAATTGTTTTCGTTTCCGACAGCGTGGTACAGCATTAGTATCAGGATACTGGGAAGCAAGACCGAAATTATTTAAGTATGTTCTCTTTCAAAATAATTCCATTCAGCAAGCGATCGTAGCGATTGAAGACTTCAAACAGCGGTGCGTCACTTCTCTTTGCATTGCATTCCGCAATGATTATCCGCTACCGCACTGATCTTTGGCGGCTGCACTGTAAGAGATCCATGAGGCTCGTCTATACACGACTTAAAATTCCGCATTCGCTTTCGGCGTGACATGAAAAGCACCAGCTAAATCTGCTTTCTTCGCTACAAACTTACTGACTGAGCCACCACCTGCGCATGGCTCCCATTGCTGGTGCCGCGCTGCTCCACTAATGACCTCTGACGGGGTTCGAAAACTCCCCACCCCACCCCACCAACAACACCATACGTCATAGTCAGTCATCCACGCCTCTCCCCCTCCTACCCCGTCTGAGCCACTGCCTGACCGCTCGTGTTGTGAGGCCGAGTTAGAGTTGGACAGGGCTGGAATGGCGCAGTACCACGCGAGACCATGATCATCGAAAAAACGATGGACATGCTGCGAATGATAGTTAACCTTTTCGAACTCTGGACGTAGCCCCTCGTCAGTATTCTCCCTAGACATCGCTGTTGCACGGTTCGCCTATGCTCGAATTGTTGCAATGTGGTGAAGCATACATTATAATAGATCATCCGGTGTCATGAAGACAAATTAATTGCATGATATAATATTTCATGTGGATATTTCAGTTCGCATTCATGCCTGCAACAAACAAAAAATAGTACATGTGATTGCTGTTGAAAGTGCAAAAGTGCTCACAAGATACAGACTCATGATGCGGATGCATAAGAGAAACAAAACCATCATATGCGAAACGCGATTAGCAAAACGAAGCACGTGGCCATTCCACGACAAATCGATAGGCGATATGTGCAAAATAACACTGATATGTCCTCGACATTGCTATAGATCGGTCCATATGATTATCTGGTGGCCTGAATTGTCTTATGCATTGCTCAGCTTGATCTGAGTCATGGTTTCAGAATAATAGCCTCTGGAAGTTTTGCAGTATCACAGTGTAAGGCCATCTTTAAACAGCTATAGCCTGCATACGAAAAAATCAGCTGGAGTACAGCCGGATATACAATGCTTTCATTATATTCGTAACTTAACGATAATTCCTCTCCAATGAATAATTTTCTTTGATTTGGCAATATTTCAATTTCTTGACACCGTGATTTTAGGTCGCACGACCTCGCCTGACACGAGGCCAGTGAATGTTGTTTTCTGGAAGCTTATGTTGGCTAAATTGTCTTTGCAGGGAGAAAAGCACTTGGAGATGGAACTTTTCCATAAAAATTATATTTTCATTCCAATTGCCGCATAGTCAGATCGGGAACCGACGTTTCTGTACTATAGTGTGTAACGTCAGTCAAAAATGAACTTCTAGTAGCAACATTATCATGAAGAAACCCCGAAGCACAGGAAAACATCACCACATTACCAGAACCCGGAGGAAAAACTTGCCCAGACCCATTTGTCTCTCCATAGTGCATTGTACTGTTACCTAGTGGCAGAAAAAGAGGTAGTAAGTGCGGAGAAAGTGGTAGCATGTATATTACCTAATACTGTACTAAGAAAGAGGAAAGAAGAAAGAGGCAATACTTGGTACCGAAATCAAGTCCATCCTAAGATTCCGTCGGATTTTATGATCGCATTGGGGGAAATTCAGTGACTGGGCAAGCAAAGCATCAAAGTTCATCTGATACCTGGACACACCCAATGTCGCAATTCGCAGCGAAAGACCGCCCCGGTAAAATAAACCATCGCTCGATGGTTCGGTCTTAGCTTCTCTCCCTCACATTGAAAAAGACGCTTGAGATGGAATCCGGGAAGCCGTCAAGAGAGCCCTGCGAAAAAAAGTTTGTATCGACCATATTCCAATCGGATTACGACAGCCAGACTCGTACAGATTTCTGACCGAATAATTTCTCATCGATTGCCTTTTTCTTCGTCAGTGAAGCTGAGGTCGAGAAAACCAGAACCTATAGGAACAGTTCTCAAAAACTGTCAAGATCAAGGGAACTCACCCTCTGCATGTGTTCTGTCCAGTGAGTCATATGCTGGTGAGGGTCTCTGAGCTAGCTGGCGAAGCGGGCCGCGACGTCAGTGCGCAGGAGCGCATGTGGATGCCGCCCATACTGAAACCACGATTGCGCTCTTTTCTCTGAGACTGAACGTATGAATTGCTGTGGAAATGTCCTACAGCTATGTTTTTGCTTCCATATCAATCGAACATATTCATTTTTCACTGTATCAGTTTGAGTTCTGCTTGTGCCCATTGTCAACAAAGCGTGTGCATGACTATTTGGCTTTTGCAAAGTAACCAAACGGTCCTTCACTCTCGGACAGCTCCTACCACTGTAAGCAGTCAGTTAGATTCACATTTTAAAATTGCGTTTTAACAAAATTATGTTCTCAACCCATCCGATTTGGGCCGCCCGTTCCAAGCAGTTCAATAAAGTAGCGTTCTAGGAGAGATCGTGTCCCCACGCTGTCTCCCAGCCCCGGGTCAGACCGTGTCCCGGCGCTGTCTCCCAGCCCCGGGTCAGACCGTGTCCCGGCGCTGTCTCCCAGCCCCGGGTCAGACCGTGCTCCAGCGCTGTCTCCCAGCTCTCTTCCACGGGCGGCTCCACATCTCGTCATAACGCGAGTATCCATCAGCTCGCGATTAGGCGAGTGGTACTTCGTCCAGCAGCCGAGGAAAATCGGCACGCGTTTAAAAGCTCCGCAGTATCCTGATCACGACGTCATCGGGGAAGGAAAGCTACGCAGTGTCTCGCTCGCAACGCCATCGACCTGAATCACAAATACTATTCCAATGTTAATCGGTCGCGCAGAAAGCAAACATGCTATTTTCGGCCAGGAGGCAGTTCTTGGCACCGTCCCGTTTATACGGGTGGCATACCATGCCTTGTCACGGTACGCCATGATGTCATGGTCGCCAGTATAACGAGCCTTTTGGAGCACCGGACGAACTATAGTAAGTGTTGCTGTTTGAGCTAGAGCCAAAGTGGTTGTCAAAGGCGCGGTGCAGTCAAATATCCGTGTGTACCAGCCGCAGGCGCATGGCCCTTCGTGTTGATCTAGTAACCAGCGTTCAAGCACGTTCACTAAGAGCTAAGATGATTTCGGATGCGATAAATTCACTAAATCGCACTGCCAAAAGCAGAACTAAAATGTCATTTTCCTGGTACCGAACTCGGGTCCTCGGTGCACAAACTAACGATTTTGTCCATTCACTAGTCCTGCCCGTGCGGTGAACGCCGCCGCAGATCTTTAACTTCGAAAGAAAAAGATTGTGAGTATTTCAGGTGAAGCATTGCAATGCAACCTGATGAGTCTCAATAAAGAGCGTAGGTCTGGCCCTTATTTACCAACTTGGAGCTTGAGCCACTATATTGCGCCGTGCAACGACGGTGAAATGTGCCCGCGAGCGGGATTGCTGACGCAAGACTCTTCCATCTAACAAGAAATAAGAGCACTACCCGGGGAATATTGAACTACAAACTGGTGAAAATCCAAGTGAAAAGAGCACATCTCACCATGTGTGGATACACTGACGGATCTAGCCCACCGGTTTGGGGGGGGGGGCAACTTTCGGATTTCGGTGTCAGCCCCCGCCCCTCCCCCTCCCCCGCCAATGGCGTACCTAGGATTTGCATTAGAGGGTTGGGATGGATTTGGAGGGTGCCCATCCTGCCATTATTTTTGGTTTAATAGCAATGCTGGGAAATGCACTGCAGTATACACTAACCATGGCTTATGCCAAATTATTTTGGCGTCAGCAAAAGGCTCATCTTTGTTCAAGGAAAAAATGAGGAAAAAACATCTAAAAGTTGTCAATCTTTTGCATGGTAAGCTAGAGCCATTACCACTCGCACGTCCCGCGGTCAGCGCCAACTTCGCCGGTCCGGGGGGCAGATGTCCGCCCCCTAAGATCTCTAGAACTGTGCTAGCTAGCGACAAACGGAAAACGGCGTTGGATAGCTGGTGACAAGCTCTAAAGTATGTCATTTTCGCTCAGGTCAGTATTCAGGTCGGTGGGTCATCATAGGTCAAATTAAACCAGATCGGGTGGGACTCACAGATATTGACACATATCTCAGGACCTATAACAGATAGAAACAAATGGCGAATCTTATTCGACAGTCTTTGAAATGTGCTATTAGTAATACGCGGTGTGAAGAAGGAATACTTCTTACTCCGAAACTATGGCCTCAGGTCAAGGTCATGAAGTAGCCTTGGGAGGGCATGTAATGTATCAATCGACACGTCTTGGCGATGCAAGCACAATGACGGTAATTTCAACCTTCTAGCTCAATGCATGCGATATAATGCACATAAATGTGCTTGTGATCTCAGGTGACCTCAGATGACCTTAGTGAGGTCACTGAGCAAAAATGGCAGCGGTAACATTGAGCATAGCTTCCAACTACACGCCACAACCATTGTGAGGCCATTCCGAGAGCAAATATGCAACCAGGAAACGTTTGTATATTTTACCATAGCCCTATAATGGGGAAGCTATGGCCGCGACCTGACTGCAAGTCAAGGCTACGAAAAAAAAAACGAGATATATATTATGATCCCTGATGAGATCATGATGTGTTATAAGTTTGAAATCAATCGCCCAATTATTGTGGAAGTTATACCATCTAGAACTCCGAGGGATGTTGGGTCACTTCGCCTGACCTGGTGACCTGACCTGAGATGACCCAGGGTTAAAAGTGTATGAGGATATGCGGAAAAGCCCAATGAGCAGCCATGCGAAGTTTAGCCTTGCTAATCCGATTAGTATCGCGGCAAATTAGGAAAACCCGCAAGGGGCAGATATCTGCCCCCCCCCCACCGTACGTGCACGTGTTAAACCGGTTGCACATTTATTGTATTCCCATTCTTTCCACAGTGCAAAATCCATGACATCCTGTTTACCTGACCAAATTACAAGCTGCTTCCAAGATAATCCTAATTGAGAAATGTTTTAAAGTGAATTTCTTACTTGGAGTAACAGAAGGCAAACTGATCTCAGTTTCATGAGTACACCTCTGGATGCACTCTGACACCTCTGAATCTCAGCAGCCAGAGGCTGGACCGGGGCCGACTTTTGGTACAGGCAGAAGATCGAGACAGGAGAGGTTAGAGGCAGAAGCTGCCCCTTGAGGAGAAGGTTGAGATGGATAATCCAGACTGAAAATAAGGACAGACATATACCTCAATATGCACCATTGGGTTCACAACATTTTATTCCCCGACGTCTTAGTTTAGACAATTCTTTTGCCACAAAAAGAACAACAAAGTTTTCCATCTATCAAAGCACCCTATTTGGTTATCAATTCATGGTTATGTCTTCAATTGGAGGTTAGGCTAGGTTAGCATGCGCCCTGGAGGGGGGGGGGGGGCGAAATCCGCCCACCCATCCGGTTTTTCGCACATAACTCCAGATTTTACCTGCCGATTTACGCCATTCTTTGCGTACCTGCTTAGAAATGACTGGCGCGTTGCTACTGAACTGAAAACTACTGAAAACTACTGAAAAGTACTGCTTGTCATTTTGTACTTAAGTATTTCAATACTGTATTCATGTACTTCACTCCTTTCTTTGCGGAGCCGATTGCGCCGAGCCGCCCAATGGAGCAGTCGGACGGGCGGTCCGGTTCCGGTAACTGGAGCAAGTAATGACCTGATAAAGTGCTGCTATATAGGTGACTTGAGGTTAAATACTTGGTCTAGCATCTGTATTGCATCATTAGTAATGTCGAAAACATCATTGATGCCCATTTTGGAGCATTTAAACACAATCGCAGTGATCCATAACAATGACAAGCCAATCCACGCAAACCCAGATATTTGTTTTACATTTGGACCTTATTTGACCTTGAAGATATTGACCTAGTCATTAAGTTTGCACACAATAGAGTTTACTACCGTACCCAATCACCCTCCGAATTTCGTTGTTCCAGCTTTAATAGGAGCCGAGATCTTATGGGGGGAAGAATCCGCCCCCTCCAGTGCACGTAATTTTCAGAGGCCCTCCAGGGCGTGTGTTACGTTCTGTTGCATTTTTACTTCATTTTTTAAACATTGCTTTTTATCAAACTCAAAGCCTTTTTTTGGTGTTACTTTCCTCACAAATTGAAAAGTAAACAATTGCACAGAATATGAGTGGTCCTAATTGGTGTCAGTCACATTCATAAACATTGTATTGGAAAGCTAAATTCCAAGTATTCATAAAATTCCTTCAAGCATGAATTTACTACCCGACCTTCCATGTCAGAATTTGATGAAAGGATTTTTTTTAATCTAAAAAACAAATAAAACATGAACCAAAACCTAGCCAAACCTAATCTGTTCTAGCAGAACATAGATTTATTGGGAAAATGTATTTTAAAAAGTTATTGATAGTTTTTACTTCAACTAAAAAGAAAAACGTAACCTAATCTAATCTAACCAAGCTGAACCAAACCTAACCATATATACTTGCTTCATGGACGTAAAATGTGTAAAACTTGTTTTGTGGATACCCACGCGCCCTAGACGGCCTCTGAAAATTACGCGCATTGGAGGGGGATTCCGCCCCCCCCCCCAGATATCGGCTCCTATTAAAGCTGGAGCAACGAAATTCGTAGGGTGGATGGGTACGGTTGCGATCTCTATTGTGTGTAAATTGCATATCCTTAGATCAATATCTTCAAGGTCAAATGAGGTCATTTCTTTTAAATGTTCTGGTTTTGCGTGGCTTGGCTTGTCATTGTTCTGGATCGCTGTTGTACTTAAATGCTCCGAAATAGGCATCAGTGATATTTTGGACATTACTAATGATGCAATGGAGATGCTAGACCTGGCATTTGACCTCAAATCACCTATATAGCAGCACTTTAATAGGTCATTACCTGCTCCAGTTACCGGAACCGGGCCGCTCGCCCGACTGCTCAGTTGGGCGGCTCGGCGCAATCGGCATCGCAAAAAAAGGAACAAAGTACATGAGTAAACTACGGAATCGTTTAGGTACACAATGGCAAACAGTAATTTTCAGGATGTGTACAGTAACATGCAAAATGGCATCAATCGCATGACAGTTATTTATATTTATGACAACATTCCAGTTTACCAAGTTTGGTTCCATTAACCTGTCATTAACTTGATCTGACCTGACCTTGGTGACCTAGCATGACTTTGGAACTATATAGCATAACCATATACATCAAACAAGTCGCCAGTGTTGCCAAGAACACTTCCATTTTGCCAATATACGAAAAGCGCATCAACGCCGATTTTTGTAGTCTGGCGTGAATTTGTTGTACTTTAACGCCCTCTAACTCGAATATATTCGGCCGATTCTCGTTTTTTTCGTGCTTTAAACAACGCGCCGGTCATTTTGAAGCAGGTACGCAAAGCATGGCGTATATCGGCCAGTACAATCTGGAGTTATGTACGAAAAACCGGAGGGCTGGGCGGATTTCGCCCCCCCCCCCCATTCCTCCAGGGCGCGTGTTAAGTGCAATAATACCAAAACATATGGTAATAATCCCAAGGTAAGGTACCTATGTACATAATCACAAATTGTAATAATCACAAATTTAGGAAGGTACCTGTACCTACCTATGTATGCACCTACTAAGTAATAGACAAAGCTTGTCTTGTGTTATAAGATTTGAAACTTTTCAGAACAAAACGTGATGAAGCTTACCAAAAGCCAATACATTTTTCATCCAACAGACATCAAAGAAAAGGCTAACCTATGAACATCCAAGTGTACAGCTTGCAGTGTAAGGTAATTTTTGCAGTTCTTGGAATTTCTTTTTCTGATGCAATGCTCATAAACATTGTGAACATGATGCAATCACTCATTTCCTCTGGAAGTGCATACTTCTTTCAGTTGAGAGGAAAGGTAACACCAAAAAGGGGCTTGGATCTGGGTAAGATAGCATTAAAAGTGATGTTCAAAGTAACACAAAAAATGTAGCCCAACTTAACCTAACCTTCCATGCAAGAAAACAAATTGTTTTAAAAATGGAATATTTTCGAACTTTTTGCATAGAGATTAAATTTCATAAAAAGTAACCTAACCTAACCTTGCCTGACCCATTTTTGAAGGGTCAATTTCTTGCAAAAATACTCCCGAAATGGTTTATAAAAAATAATTTTTCAAACTTAAGGTAGAAATCTCCGAACGTAACATATTTGTTTCATTCATGAGGGTGTATGTGTCAAACTTGTCTCATGGATGCCTACCTTATACCTTGTGATAAAACCATTAAAGTTTGATAGTCCGGTCCCGCCACCCGAATCTGCCTTACCTGCGAACCCACCAGTTATCTCTTATTCAGGATCTAAATACCTACATACCTCCTCTTGCTATTCTTCTTGAAAAAAAAATAAGCCAACGTAGCCCGTCTCTTCGTCTTAGAGATCCACAATATCAACACACGGAACATGTTGCTCAACTGGGCTTAACTGGACACACAAAACAATCCTGTTCAACTTTCGCTTTCGAAAGCTGGCTCACTGGGTTTGCTTGCCCGTTATTGGCTAAACTAAATTTATGATCTGACTAAGGAATAATGCAACTGCTGATTTTGTCAACTCTTGCTGCAAGCAGACCAGAACAGCATAGAACCCTGGATATGCGTCAGAATCTACTATGCTACCATATTAGGCTTCCAAACGATTATTAAAATACATTTAAAATGTTAGATTCTTTCACCCGGAGCGCTATCTTCAAAGTTACGGTATTTTAATTTAGTTTATTTCTGTTGGTTTCAGGGACCAAAAGACATGATGGCCCCCCATTTGAGGCGCTTCGAGGGGGGCATGCCCGGAATGCCCACCCCCCTTAGATCTGCCAGGGTGTGGGTACATTAGAGCGTAAAGTACTGTAACCAAAAATTTAGTGCGATGTAAAAAGCGTGACGGTCGGGTCGGGGTGCTATATTCCACTTGTGTGTCACGACAGTAGACTCGCTGGTTGTCGTATTCGTCGGTCAGGTGGTAGTCGTGGTGGTCAGGTCAGGCCTCTCATCTCCACTGGTGTGCCACATACACGGGAGTAGACTCGCTGGTAGTCGTGCTCGCGATTAACGCTGATTACCTTCAGTGTCGCCGGTGGAGTACAATCGCATGAATGTGGCACCAAGTTGGATGCACTGCACAAATACGATTCCAGGAATGTGACGCCAAGTTGGCTGAGCCCCACGGATACAGAGGACTTCGCTTGATTTGAGCAATGCTGATTATCTTTGACAGTTTTTGCTACTAATCACCCCCGTAGCCGTTTGAAGTTAAATAGGCGCACGCTTTCCGAGTGCGTTGTTCTTCAAAGATGTATGCACAGCAATTCCAGCATGCACACACGCAGAAGAGTTCTTTAAAACATAATTTTATGGGATTCATGATAATTTAATAGGCGTCTTAAAGAAAAGCATTCTCAGAACAATAAATGATCCAATAAATCCCACACTTGTAAACAATCCACATGTACAACCACTTGATACGTATTCGTGATATCATGTGGTTCAGTTGTACTCGGTGTTAGTATTCAATGCGACGTTTAACACGCACTGATCCATGGCATGTATAATGCACCGCACGGATGAGATGTAGCCCCAACCTTTCCAGATCAGTCTCCACCGGGAGCAATCACGTCATAGACATACGAAGCGCACAGACACACACACACACACACACGTGCACACACACACACACACACACACACACACACACACACACATAAATACCCGATCGTGTGTTCTCCGTCACTGTCAGGGCCGGCACCTGCGATTGGTTTTCTGCGGCTACCCCTTCGCCGCCGGAGCGTTCGTTTTCATTCCCTCGCGTATATATTAATTACCTGTCCAGTGCAGTGGGAACACACAGGCAACCCGAGTCTGGCGCCCTTGTCGAAATTGAGAAGCCAATCTTCCAGCACCGAGCTCCTCTTCGTCCTTTTCTTGGGGACAAATTTGTGGCAGGGATTCTTGGCGGGGCGCGACCGGCGCTGCGCCGTGGCGGACGTCCGCCGCCGTCGCAATGCTGCCCAATCGACTCCATAAATTCCGTCTTCAGGGGCGCAGACCAGATAATCATCCAGATTGGCTCTTCCCACGTGGACGGAACGGCGGTGGTCGGGTAGTCGGCGGCGATGAGACGGTGCGACCCTTGCCGACGACCCCTTTGTTGCGGCCGACGAGCGCCATTGGCACCGGCAGAGGGCGCCTTCAAGGCAGCCGCACCGCCATTGCCAAACTTGGCTCGACGCTGTCACACGCCGGAAAGCTGACGAAGCCGAGGCGATTGGACAATAATGTGTTCATTACTGGCCGACCAGACTAAAGCGGACTCAGAGCGAGGGTGGGGGCTCATTGGAGGCGGGGGTGATAAATGACCGGAGGGGACGCCGGGAAGCCAGATGAAAATATCAAAGTTGTTTTTATGTGGCTGTAGCAGATAATAAAGTTCTGCGATGGTTGTACTACTCAGCGGCAGTGCAGTTAGCAGACTTGCCCCTTCGGTGGGGTGACTCGCTTCTGACAAGCACAAATGGAAAATTGACGTCGAAAGCGTGTTGAGTTGAGTTGAGCATAATGGCGGGACCGACCGATTACATTTCTGCGCCTTGCGCCTGCCTCAGTGTAGAGGCTGAGTGGTCATCATCCCCACCAAGTCTGCATCTCGTTGCACAATTACTGTCGCAACAGTCTGTCTGTCTGTCTGTCTTCCTCTTCCTGCGGCGGTCCACACCTGTCCCCCCATCCCATCCCTGAGGCCCATGACTGGGGCAGCCGCGACTTGGTGCCGTGTCCACACCTGTCCCGCCGTCCCACCCAAGTGGCTTGTGCCGTATCACTCCCATCCCCACCATAGGGTGACCGAATAATTCGCCGCGTTCCAGGCGCGGTCTTGCCTCGTGATTTCCGCAACTAGCTTCCGCGGCATGATTCATCCGTCTGATCATCCCAAATTCTCTATTGATTCATTTCCCATCCTCTATTCGCTGTTTGCCTCCCATTGGCTGCCCTGTCAATATCTACACACGCATACGCACACCCAAACGCAAACGCTTATTAATAATCCTTCTCAATAAGTCCGCGGGGACCGGCTTAATGGCCGAGATCACTCAGAGCGGGCCCAGCTGCGGGTCACCCACTGCTCCGGTGGCCGGCCAATTCTGGCGCCCGCGTGCTGATGGATTGTTGTGCTGGGCACGGGCGGCGCAGAGCTCCGCCGCGCGGCGGGCGACACGCCGGCCATTTGGCGGAGTCATGGACAGTGCCGGGTCCCCCGCCCGCCCCTTGCCAGTCGGACATACTACATGAGACCCGGACACACTACGAGAGGTGCACGGAAGCTGGCGAGGGGAGTACCACCGAGACGCAGCACCTCATGACATATTAACTGGGGGGGGGTTACTTGGGCTTCAGGGCGCTTAGGCCAACGTACGCCTAATATGTGCGTGAGTTGGTGGACAATAGAAATGCGTCCATAATGACACGTTTATAAGGCCATAAGGACACGTGAAGCAGGTGCAGTAGCTGCAAGAGGAGGCTTTACCATACGGATACCTTCCAAACGTTTTTGGATAATGTTGACAAGGCTCCTGAATGGTGGGCAAGGCACGGCGAATGAGGCTAACCTTCGATGTAGCAGCCCGTACAGCATGGTAACAGCTCCGATCCTTGTGCACCGGCACAGCCCGACCTTCAACGAGGTAGTGGCCCACTAGACCACCTTCGCCATTAGGTTGACCAGATGGAGAACAGCGTGAGGAAATTAGCAAATGTCGCGGTAGCACTTCGTGCGCAAAAAGAGGTCGTTGGAGCCTCCAGTCAGCCAGCACAGTGGTGCATTTTGTACCGTTTCGGCGAGCTTGGGGCAGAAACAATACCGAGGCTCGCCACGTCGACCACGTTAACAAGCACGCCAATTAGTCTGCGTGTGTATGTGCCATTGCGCCCAAACGCACAAATCAAGCAGCATTTGACTCGGTGTCCCCCTCATCATTCATAGTCGGATGACTGTCATGGCAAAATACCAATGGCGTATATACAGTCCAATGTATCATGAAAAAAAAACATTTTCAGGAACTGAATTCGCGCATACGGGCGTGGAAATTGGCA